>BCLG01000808.1:92479-107146 GCA_001602295.1 Zoysia matrella
AGTTGCGCCGCCTTCATAAGGCATGCGCGGCCTGTCGCGTTCGCTCGTGAGCCTGAGGGAGCGCCGTCCCTGAGGACCACGTGCTGTGCCCGTCATCCTGCAGCCGTGGATCTAAGGCGGCCTGGCGGCAGCGACTTCAACAGCAAAGCTAAGTTTCCTTTTCCTCAATTTTTCTTGTAGGGTTAGGGTTAGGGTTTCGCTTTAGGAATCTGGTTTGGGTGCGATTTCTAGGATTTGTTATGGGATATGTCTCAGATCTGGCCTCTCTTATGCAGATCGACGCTTAAACATTAACCTCGGTCTAAATCATTAGTACTAATTGATCATAGTTAATGCTAACCGATCATAATTAGGCATGATTCATGATTAATTAGCACACTATAGACCTCTAATTAGGACAATTAACCTTAATTGGTCCGCCTAGGCAGTCCAGCTCTGATTACCAAATGTAGGAAACTTAAGGGCTAATTACTTCGGATCTTAAGCCTAGATTCATGAACACATTTAATCATAATGCGAAGTTTAATGACTTACGTCCTGATGTGATGTCCTCAATGGCCGGTGCTTGATGACGAGGTGGATCTCTGTAGTCAATCACTGGATCTGCACCTCCTCCCTTCTGATCTCGACCTGCACCCTCCAGTGACAGCTCCTCTTTGATGTACTGGTTTGGTGATGGCTTTCAGATCTGGTTCAGCACCCTTTAGGATTGGCATTAGTGTTTTGGGGAGGGGTGGATTGCTTGAACTCGTGGCTAGCTATCTGGCCGCCCCTTCACCCCTTCTTATATGCGGTGCTGCCCAGTCTGGGGCTGTAACCATTTTTCGGTTATGCCACCGTTCATCGCATGAGTCTTGGATACTTGGCACCAGCTCTTTTGGAGACTCGGTCCCACCTCTGCATGCTGTTATCTTTAAAATTTGTGCATTATCTCTTAGTTTTGTGGTTATATCTAATGACAAATGCTAATGCACATTTTATCTCTTGCCTTGCAGATCATTATCCTAGCATTCTCCCCTTTGATCGTAAGGCTTCTAATGCTCCCCTTAGTAGAACCTATACAACGAAACAGTGTGCCACAACAGTGAATAAAAATCCCATTGTGGCGCAGTAGCTCACATTGTACAAGTACCACTTCAAAGAGACAAGCAACTTATCCATTATGAGAGTGGTTACTATATGGCCAATTCCAGAATCATAGGCTTTCCAATATTCCCATGCCGGCAACATAATCACGAAATATACTAAGTGGTAAGCCTTTTCGTTAATGGATCCGACAGCCTTTACTTAATACTTATATGCTGTATATAAATAGTATGATCCTGGATTCTTTCTTTCACAACATAATACTCATGTCAATGTGTTTGGCAGCATCACTTGACTTGTTGTTACTTGAAAGAAAACTTATGGTGCTTTTCTTATACTGTCTACCACTCTTAGTCCGGGTATAATAATTCTTAAGCCATATGGCTTGCCCCACAGCCTCTTTACATGCTACAATTCCAGCTTGCATAATAAATGCTACTGTAAATATCCATTTGGAGCTTTTCCACAATATCGCTCCATTTGCAAGTATGAAGATACGGATTTCTTAGTATCAACGCAGCCTGCAAATCTGTGTTTGAGCAGCCAACAACTAAAGGCTCTCAAATTCATTATATGTAAGCATGTAGTCTTTAGTGCCTTTAACATATGTCAAGGCATTCTTAGCAGCCTTCTAGTGATCCATTACTGGATTACATTAAAATTTGCCAAAAAATCCCGGTGCTAAAACAAAAGTCAGGGCGCCTGCACACTTATGCGTACATAATGCTTCTGACAGTTGAAGCATATGGAATCATTCTTATCTGATCAGCTTCATATTGCACCTCTGCAGGTCACTCACAAGTGACAGCTAACACCTCTCGATTAGCAACTCAGGAAGAGACCGAAAGTCCATTACCTGAGAGCCTTTCACCACTTCAGCAAGCATTGTTAACTTAGGAATGGCGCGAAGCAATCATCTGAGGTGACACCACTTCCAGCTGCTGTTCGCCATATGGCAACTATGTGAAATCCAGCTGATTGGGTTTCGCCCACCCTTCTCAATGCAGTGTGTTTATGAGAAGCTGAAGGTGTGTAGGCTGATCACCTCGCTATTTCTTTCTCATTGACCGCTGAACTGATCTTCGAAGCAGCTCTGCTGTAGTACTTAAGGGTGTTCGAGCGACAGATAGGATCGAGCAAGTATGCTGTAAGTTATTTTTCGGCTTAAGATGATGGGCATAATGATTTTTTACTGCCAGTTTCTTATGGTGATATAGTTGTTTTAACATGTAGGTTTTTATTGTCTTCTCCACCGTTGTGTCTGTACTGCTTCAGATCATTGCTTTAGGTTACCTCAAAGGTATGCTTTTATATCTATGGTTCCTGATCCATACTTTTGAACCTCAAACTAATGCTGGCTCCCAATTGGTTTGTGTTTGGTGTGGGCATCTTGGTATAGTTCAGCTACAATTATTTGCACCTTACGGAGATATAGGAAATTTGAGCACTGATCTGCCTTAGTTGAACAATGTGACCAAAGGCGAAGCCACATCTCAATATTATTTAAACTGCTGATGCATATATTGAACTTTCGAACTTAACTGTATCTTCAAAAAAAAGAAAAGTTCCTTGATAAACAATTTCCCTGAATTTATTCTCGGTATTACAAAAGTTTGATAGACCCCATAGAAAATATGTAAACATATTTGTCAAGTGAAATCATGTGAGATATCTGGCAGAGTGGTAGTTTCAAATAGTCTAATGAGTAAATTGCAAATACAAATACATGATTCCCCCTGCACATCCATGCATGAATGCTTGTGGCCTGAAGCATACTTTTCTGTGGATTGATGACCTAGAGATCAATTTACTTTCTCTAAATATAGGAGGAGACCAATAAAGCAGTACCAATTTAAAATCCTTTGTGGACCCTTTTTATGTATCCTCAGTTACTTTCACTGAATTTAACTTGGAATAGCATAAAAATTGTGCATATGTTCTCTCTCGAGAATTTCCCAGAACAAGTTTTTTGTGAAGCACGGTAGTCGGGAAACAAGATAACTAAGAAACTGACCAATTTCATTATGTTTCATTGATTATTGTGAGGAAGAGAGTGATGATCATTTGATTTTTTTCCTAGATAGTATGAAGACTTTGAAGCGCAAAAGAGTCGATGCACCACGCCTCCCAAACACTTGAGGATGTGCATCCTTACACCACATGGAGTATGTGTGTTTGTGTGTATCACAAATTCCATGTGGAGAGATTTGCGGTTGGTAGGAAGAGGCTTAACATGGTGTTAACGGATGAGAAAGTAATTTACACACATTTCAATTCAACTGCAATAAATAATATTATTTCATGCACTGAATTGCCAGTCTGTCATATTATAAATTTTGGTTGTATATTGTAAATTTTTATTAGGGTAATAGAATGGTTGCCATCACATATGATAATGAAGTCGATCAGTTTAATCCTTTGCTTGTGGAGGGGCGAGTATATTATGTGTGGCGGATGTCAGCAGAGCTGGTTATGAATAGCATGTGCTACAGGTTTGCTGAAAGTCATTTTGTGTGCCGTTTCACCTCACAAGCAATTGTTCGGGAAATTACAACTGTGGGCAATGAGCTGATCCCATTATTTCCAATGTTACGCCTCTGGATAGAGTTTGGCAATTTACTTTGGACACCGATATGTATGTTGGTAACTAGCTCATTCGGTTTTTAATCCTAATCAAATGTGGTGTTTAACATGTTTCCTAATGATTGTCTTTTATTTATTTAATATTTTCAAATATAGATGTTATTGGGATGGTTTTATATGTAAGCTCGGGGAGCTTTTACAATATATAGCTTGGACAATAGAAGGATCCCATTTAGAAAGATTTGTGTGATGGATGGCAGGTATTGTGAGGTTAGTTGTGTGGGACAAATCACTCACTGATAATCTGATTGCCTTGAGACTACACCATTTAGTAGGGTGTACTTTGACCCAAATATTACAGCTGCATGTGAAATAAGGCGAAGGTAGTTAAATGTGAAATAATAATATTATTGTTTATCATAATTGACATATTATAACTAGATATAATAATGTATGCAGCATCAATAATGACCTCAATGGACCATCTTTTCCATGACGAGTGGCACAAGGAGATGAAGTACTGGCATAAAGCAAAACAAGTGCTAGCTTCCTTTTGAAAACATCTAAGCTAGCTCGAAGTGACTATTTGTCTATCTGTTAGAGATTTTGGACCTTTGTAAAATTTCAATGTGGTACTGATTTTGGACTTGTTATGGCATATCTTTTGGCTGGTATGTTATGTAAGAACTATTTCATGTAAGTTAGAATGGTTTCTTTGAATTGTGGAGTGCTAACTGGTAGGAGCTTATCTGTAGATAAATTTTGTAAACTCTGTCTTTATTTTCTGAAAATCGATGGTAAAATCACAAACCCTTTATTTAAGTAATTGCATTTGGTCAATATGATATTGAATAATTGTAACCGTAAAATTGTCATATGTAGCAGAGCACGGGCCGTTGACTAGTTTTGATAAATATCATATATTTTGCTATGATTTGATTTATTATTAGAATTATTTGAATAACAACTTAAAATTCTATACATGTGAATTAATTCTTTTAATAAGATGAATGGTCAAAGTTAATATTAGAAGTCAAGGTGACATCAATTTAAGAATGGAGATATTACTTCAAGACTCGGTGATGATAGTATGCCTGCGATCTATCAAGACAAGACGTCAAATTTTTATCCAACGGTTGCCAATATATCGGTTGCTCTATCCCTCACAAAATTTGACACCAACACATGGGGCCCTGTAAAGCTATGTACTCATAAAAACTTAGATGGTGTTTGGCCAGGGAGAAATAGGTGACGTTAGAATTAGGAAATAGTTGGATGGTTATGATTTAATAAGATTAAAGAATAAATTATCCATATCTTCAGTTTTATTTCTCAATTCCCATCCCCTCTTCATTCCTGTATATTCAAACACGTTTTACCCATGTTTCTTTGTTAAAACTATCAATATATTATAATCTTATAAAAGATGAAATTATTGTTTGATTAAATTTTCCTTGGCAAAGGATGGGCACAAATGCTATAAATAAAAAAGGGGATAATTCCGGTTAAAATAGGATACCGTAAAAATAGACGGAAAAATGCTACTTCCTCCGTCCCAATTTAGTTGTTATTCTGGAACTGGGCAATTTGGGCATGGGAATTAAGGAGGGGTAAAAAGGTGAGATGTACTGAATGAGCAGGAAAGAGATAGAGATAGAGATATATTGAGAATAAAAAAAATATGCAATGGGAAGCGAAGATGACAAGTAATACCTCGGTCCCAGTAGAAGTTTATTTATAGCTTTTGTTGGCTGACGCTTTGATCAATAATTTTTATAGATTCGGTTAAATTTGAAGCCTAGTATTTGTACTTTTAAATTCATCAAAATAAATACTTTCATAATATATAAGTTATATTATTAAAATTAATTAAATTTATCAAAATCATTGGTCAAAGTCGTAGTCAACAAAACCTAGAAATAAGCTTTCATTTGGGTAGAGGGAGTAAATTGGGAAAGCTTGAGCAGGCTAGGATGACAAGTAATTTAGGACGGAGGGAGTAAATTATTTTTGATCCCATTTCCTTTTTTTCATCCTGTTTTCGTCCATTCCAGTATTTATCTCATCCTGTTTTCGTTCGAACCATAATTATGAGAATGAACATCCCGACCCTCCTGCGAAGGACGCCGAGGGCGACATCGACACAGCCTTCCCTGAGCCAAAGGACTGCCTCATGCTCTTCGGTGGGCCGGCGGCTTATGAGCCTCAGCGCTATCAGAAGCTAAACTAGCGCGAGGTCAACCACAACGACCCCGCTGTCCCAACCTACCTCAAATGGTTAGAGGCTCCCATCACCTTCAACAGGTCCGAACACCCCGACCACACCTCAGCCAGGGTGCCTTCCTCTCATGCCCTTTCTGGACGGCGGCAATACCCTCAACATCCTCTACATCGACACTTCTAAGGCCATGAAGCTCTCGAGGTCGAACATCCACCCGAGTCATGCTCCCTTCCATGGAGTCATCCTTGGGGACCGTGCGGTGCCTCTAGGCCATATCACCCTCTCAGTTACTTTTGGCAACCGCGACAACTTGAGGACCGAGAAGCTTACCTTCGAGGTAGTCAACTTCGTCAGCATGTACCACACCATCCTCGGCCGGCCCTGCTATGCCAAGTTTATGGCTGTTTCCAACTGCGTCTACCTTAAGCTAAAGATGCCAGGGCCCAAAGGCGTCATCTCTGTGGCGTCACGCTTCAAGCACGCACTCGCCTGCGACCAAGAAAGCTTTGAACTGACCATCGCCCTCTCGTGGTTAGTCGAGCTCGAAGAAATCCACAAGACCAAGGGGTCGGCTTTGACCCTCGACACCAAGCCTTCAACCTCTACATCTTTCGAACTAGCCAATGACACCAAGGAGATCGTCCTCGACCCCTCCGACTCGACCAAGAAGGCTAGCGTCGAGATGACGCTCCCTGACAAATAGGAAAGCGAGCTCGTAGGTTTCCTCATCCAAAATCGGGACGTCTTCGCCTGGGCACCCCCTAATATGCCGAGCATCCCGAAAGAGGTCGCCGAGCACTCCCTCAACATCATTCTTGGGTCTCAACCGGTGAAGCAACGACTCTGGCGTTTCGACGATGAGAAGTGCTGGGCCATCAAAAAAGAAATCACCAAGCAGCTGGATGCCAAGTTTATCAAAGAAGTCTACCACCTCGAGTGGCTAGCGAACCCTGTAATGGTCAAGAAAAAGAATGGGAAATGAAGGATTTGTGTTGACTACATGAGTCTCAACAAAGCATGCGCAAAGGATCTATTTCCTTTGCCTCTCATAGATCAGTTGGTTGATTCCACTGCTAGCTGCGAAACTCTTAATTTTCTTGATGTGTACTCCGCGTACCATCAAATCTCTACGCGCGGCCCCGACCAACTAGCCACGTCCTTCATCATGACGTTGGGCTCCTTTTGCTACGTCACCATGCCATTCAGATTCAAGAATGCCAACGCCATGTACCAGTGCTGCATGTAGAAGTGCTTCCACGACCAGCTAGGTGGGAACTTAGATGTCTACATCGATGACATCGTCATCAAGTCCCAGCAGGCTGCCGACCTCATCGGGGATCTAAAGGAGACATTCGCCAACCTTCAAAGGTACCGAGTCATGCTCAACCTCGATAAATGCGTCTTCAGTGTCCCCTCCGACAAGATGCTCGGCTTCATCATTTCTGAGCGCGGTATTGAAACTAATCCCGAGAAGATCTCCGCCATTCGAAACCTCAGGTCAATCAACAATGTCAATGGACTCCAAAAGCTCACTGGGTGCCAGGCGGTACTAAGCCGTTTCATCTCGAGACTTGACGAGAAGGTCATGCCACTCTACTGATTGCTGCAAAGGCCTGACCGCTTCACTTGGACTGCCGAGGCTGAGGAGGTGTTCAAGCAACTCAAGACCCTGCTCTCTACACCACCGATCCTCACTTCCCCGACCCCTGGTGAACCGCTGCTCCTTTAAATCTCTGCAACACCAAAGGTTGTCAGTACTATCCTCGTCGTCGAGTGCTCGAAGGAGGGTTGGACACTGAAAATCCAACGGCCCATCTACTTCATCAGTGAGGTGCTTGCCGATGCCAAAACTTGGTACACTCAAGTGGAGAAGCTTCTTTACACCATCCTCATCACCAGCCGCAAACTACGCCGCTACTTCGATAGCCACTCCATTCGGGTGGTGACAAGTCTCTCACTCGAGGAGATCATCAATGGCAAGGATGCGGTCGAGCGGATCGCCACGTGGGCAATGGAGCTCATAGGCCACGACATTAACTACATATCTTGTAAAGCTATCAAGTCCCAGTGTGGAGGAGCCTTCCAAATCATATACATTATGACCAAATATGTCGGCTAAACACGGGATGATCATTGACACACGTTGACCTTTCGGTACAACACATGTTAAAATTCATTCCAAGCTGCCAACTAAAAATATTCGGTCATGTTTCATATAATTCCTGTATTCCCCGATATGCATTTCAATGCTCAAGATCAATATGCATATCGCTAAGCCACATTTGTAACTACCATCATCACAAGACATAGGTAGAGAGCAAATTTTAGAGTTGTATTATAAGTCATTTAAACTTACTTATTTACAACCAAGTGAGGGTTTTGAGCTCAACAAGACTCGAAAGACCAACAACATGAACAAGAGCATAGCTAGGTGAGTGTGTGGCTCTCGTTCAAGAGTACATCACAGCGAGAAAGCAAAACAAAAGACCTCGGTGCTCGACCCCTAAGCACCGCCTCCTCCTGCCCATCACCATTTTTGGGAGGATAGAAGTACCCGAACACGAGCTCGACCTCACCTGCGAAACTCAACAAGTAGCATCTTGAGTATGAAGATACTCAGCAAGACTTACCCGTGGGCCAGTCCTGACTCCAAGGATAATGCATATGGTTAAATAGCAAGGATAAGGTCATAGGTTAAAGTAAACTGACATGTTGGCAAGCACGAATATAAAAACATCCCTATGGGTATAAAACATATACACAACCCCGACTAAGTATCCCATGTTAATAAGTAAATCACAATACTGAAATGGATCCATAATACATCTCCTCCATGCTAGCTCATAAATTTTTCCCACATGTGATTAATTAGGTGAAGTTGCTAACTACAATGAAAAATGGTGGACACCAAGCTTGGTCATAACGGAGACCGCGGTGATTCGAACCGATTATACACCATGCAAGGGAGTTCAACTGTACCCACACGACTTAAGGACCATCCCGCTTATCCAGCTCACGGCGTTGCATATGAGGGCACTCATTTCAACCTTTCTCTCACCCATTCCCAAGCGGTTGGACAATCAACATGCCAGGGAGGACCGGTCCCGTTACCCGCGGGAGCCTAGCGATCACTCGTGTGTGTCATTCAAGACATGTCGTCATCGCCCAAACGCCGATATGCAAATGAGATATTCGGCTTGTCTTACCATTATATTCGACATGTGGTATGAATAGAAAGTGCTTAGACCAACAATCAACAACGGTCGGTCCTTAATCGACACAGACGGGGCTACCATCTTGAAGGCCCAGCCTTCCCAAACCATCCTATACCTCATCTCCGTCCGGTCTCGACTTAATTCTTGCATGTGATAAACAAACCAACCAAGCCAATAGAAAAGGTAAAGGTCCTATACTCATGAAAAGGTGGTGACCTTCCACCGATTCAACTTCTACCAGTCTAAGCATGACTACTAGGCAAGACACACCGTAAAATGAGAAACTCCCACCCTGGACAAGAATATTCAAGGATAATGTATAACAAGAAATCAAAGAATGGATAATGCAACAACTAGAATTCAACCCACATATACCACTAATACCTGACCTAATGCAAGACATAACCATCACTAGAACAAGTCAATATTAATAATTGATCCAAAATAGGGTTCAAGATGCTTGGTGCTTGCCATTAGATGCAGGTTCTTCACTCTCAAACGCTTGCCCCGCTGCGCCCTCTGGGCCACCAACGTCACCCACCGGTAGCTCACCTTCTAAACATGAAAAGATGCACCAAATGATGATATGATAATAGTATGAAATGATGCGCAAACAATATGAAAATTGGTGTACATGAAGTGCAGTGAGTCATGATTGCAATGCAAAAAGAATGACTTAAAATGAGCAATATTTGATTTGGAAATGAGCAAAATAGTGCAGCTGGCCTGAAAATGAGGATTATGACCTTTAATCATCTTAAAATCAAAAACTACTTTTTTTGATTGGTTTTTGGGATGGATCATATTTTTATCATGTAGAAGACAAAGATACGAAACTAACAAAACAAGTTTCACATAAATTGCATCTAAATAAAGATACTATAAGCATAAATATGAGTTAAAGATGCTATTTGACGTGCTAAAAGTGACATGCAACAAGTTTTCTCAATGAATCCTCAACAGTAGTGAAGTAAGCCATGGATGCACTTGAAGCTCAACAATGGGTACCAAATCAACCAAGAGGAAGAGAATGGGAGAGGGGAAAATCTTCACCTCAACGTCTAGGAGCTTGGGAAAGTGCTCGAGGGAGAGGAAAGGCTTTTGGTGAAGCTTTCGATGTTGAGGTCAACAATGGCGGAGTTCACCGGTCTTGAGGAAGAAGAAGAAGGGGATGGCAAGCTCTGGGCTTGAAGAAGATTGTGGAAGACGTAGAGGAGACCGGGGAAGCTTCTTCCTTCGATTCCGGACGATGAGGACGACGAAAATCACCGTTCCTCTCATTTCCAAGGTGAAGGTCGAAACAATGGAGGGAGAGAGAGAAAAGAGCAAATCTAGTCGGTTTTAGGGATAGGAAAGGACGGAAAAGTCAATGGCGTGGAGGGTGGGGGCCATGGGCAGCGAAAGGGGCTCCCAACGGCATCAAACGGCGAGGAAACGGGGCGGAGGAGGAGCTGGCACGCCATGGGGTGCGTGGCTTCCTTTCTCTGTACGATGTCTGGAGGTTGAAGATGAGAGAGAGATGAGGCTGACAGGTGGGGCCGTGGCTCTTTTTTTTTTTCTGGATTTTCTTGGGCTAAACAATCTTGTTTGTTTGATCACAGAATTAACTAGGTTAGAAGCCTCGCAAATTTTTGTGGATTGTTTTGGAGATAGAGCAAGTGAAGATGAATCCATTAGAAGTGGAAACACCTCAAACGGAGCTGTAGAATAAACATAAAAATTCATCAAAGTTGACAGTTTTTGAAGATTGTTTGAATTTTTAGGCCATCAAAACAACACATAAAAAATCGGTAAAAATCATGTAAATTCAAGGAATCAACATCATATCAGAATTTTTTATTGGGTCATGTTGTACTCAAAAATTTTGAGTTGCTTCACAAGGATGGGTTTAAATTCATTCAAATATAAATTTTAAAATTTGAAATGCTATGATTATGCAATGCTTGTGCTAAATGATGGTCATGAGAATGCCTTATGCATGGTTATGAACTTGGCATGTTACAGAATCTCTCCCCCTTAAGAGAATCTCGTCCCGAGATTCAATTCAAATAGGGAGAAATAAGAGTATCAAAGTATGAAGAAGAGTGACTTGTAAAAATCACAGGAGATCAACAAAACAAGATGGTTGAGTGCAGTTTGGAAGTGACTTGATAAGAAACAAGGACTCACCACATCAAGATTCCAAGAAAAAGTCCAGATATTGAGCACAGAGTTCGTCTTCTCGTGCCCAAGTTGCTTCATTTTCAGCATGGCCACTCCATTGAACTTTGAGAAACTTGGTAGTTTGGTTCCGAGTCTTCTGTTCAACTTCATCAAGAATTCGAATGGGATGCTCCTTGTAGGTGAGATCAAATTCAAGCTCAAGATCTTCATGGTTGACTCGGATGACACTTGAAGACACTTCTTGAGTTGGGATATATGAAAAACATCATGCACAACTGAAAGTGCCGGTGGAAGTTCCAATTGATAAGCAACTTCTCGTCGCTTGCTAACAATGCGAAAAGGATCAATGTATCACAGAGCCAACTTGCCTCGAACTTAGAATATTTTCAAGCCTTTGAAAGGAGAAACATTGAGATAGACATAGTCACCAATCTGAAATGATAAGGGGTGGCAACGATGATCCACATAACTCTTTTGACGGAATTGGGCTGTCCTCAAATTGGCTTGGATGATTTTCACTTGCTCCTCGGCTTGTATCACAAGATCAGGTCCGAAAAATGATTGTTCACCAGACTTCGACCAAGTCAACGAAGTTCGACACCTTCTTCCATAGAGAGCTTCAAATGGTGACATTTGGATGCTAGCTTGATAACTATTGTTGTGTGCAAATTCTGCAAACGGTGGACATACATCTTACTCCTTGTTGTAGGTGAGAGCACACGCACGAAGCATGTCCTCTAAGACTTGATTCACCCTGTCCCCTTGACCACCGGTTTGAGGATGATATGCATATCGCTGGAGAAGATCGGTATTCATAGCCATATAAAGATATTTCCAAAATTGAGAGACAAACTGCAGGCCACAATTGAAAATAATTTCACTGGGAGATCATGAAGACAAACTATTCGGGGAGAGATATAGCTCAGCATACTTGGTCATTCGGTACTTAGTCTTGACAGAAAGAAAACGAGCAGATTTGGTCAGTCGGTCGACAATGACCCCAAATGGAATCATACTCTTGAAAAGTTCTTGGTAAACCGGTAATAAAATCCATACTGATTTTCTCCCATTTCCATGATGGCACAGGTTTTGGTTGGAGAGTACCCGATGGCTTCAAATGATCCACCTTGATACATTGGCACACATCACACTTGGACACATAAAGAGCAACTTCACGCTTCATATGAGTCCACCAAAAGAGCTTTTTGGAGATCATTATACGTCTTTGTACTTTCCAGATGCATAGAAAACATGGAGTCATGAGCTTCATCTAGAACTCTTCAACTTCCGAACTTTAGGAACCACAAGACGCTTTCCAAACCATAAATGCCATGTTCATCCAAAGTGAAATATTTAGCACCCCCAGCTTACACTTTGCCTCGAAGGAGAGACATCCCTTTATCTCTTCGTGGGACCTCTTTTATTTCTTTATGGAGAGTGGACTGAAGTTGGACTCATCGCAAAGAGAGAGAGAGAGAGAGATGGACGCTTGATTAAAAGGCAATGACCATGAACCTTCTGACTGAGCGCATCAACAACAACATTCGCCTTGCCTGGATGATAATGAACTTCCAACTTGTAATATTTCTTTTTTATCATCTCTAGACATCTTCTTTGCCTCATGTTAAGATCAACTTGAGGCAACCTGTACTTGTGACTCTTGTGATCAATGTAGATGTTGCAAGTGTTGCCAAGTAGATAATGATGCAAAATCTTCAGAGCATGAACAACAGCGGCAAGCTTTAAATCATGAGTTGGATAAATAAGGAGTTTCAACCACAACGTTACTCATGCGGGTTACATACAAAAGATAATATGCCATCAATGCAAAAGTAAGTTACGATTGGATTCAATTCTAGATTCAAGAATAGAGTATCTTCCCAAATCAAAGTTTTGATATTAGAAAAGCGGCTCAGCGAACCGGCACAATTCAAATTTCAAAACTACAATTGTGGAAAGGGATACAAGAAGGACAAGGATGTATAGGCCTTGCGTGGTGAAAGCTTAACAATCACACAAGCCCCCCAATTAGGATGAGCAATAATAATAAGAGAGGCATCTGTTTTAGTGCAGGCTGCTTCAGGAGCCCGAGTCAGACTCGAACCCGAGTTGTTTGGATCTCCTGCGGGGTCGAACGTGCGGTTTTGATCTTGAGCGTCTTCAAACCCTTCTTCATGCTTTGTTTGACTCTCTCCAATATTCCTAATCATTATAAAGTTATTAGGTAGCAATCTATTCTCAAAGGATGAAAGACATGTGTCTTGGAATGAGCTCACCTCTAATCTCAACTGTCGTGGATGAGTTTCATCAATACTATTTTGAGGACTATTGTATGTATCTAAAGGAGCGATGTCCTCATCATCCTCCCCTTCTTATTTTGAAGTCGTCCTCGACTCAAGTTCATTGTTGGGACCTTGACTCCACCATGCCCTGCAATCTGCATGAAGAGGTGGAGGCCACGGCGGTATTTGAATGCATTCACTTAGTGGCTCAAAGATCCTTATAATCTCATCATTCTAGTTGTTTGGATCTCCTCCGGGGTCGAACGTGCGGTTCTGATCTTGATCGTCTCTAAGTCCTTCTTCATGCTTTGTTTGAGTCTCTCCAATATTTCTAATCATTATAAAATTATTAAGCAGCAATCTATTCTCAAAGGATGGAAGACATGTGTGTTGGAACGAGCTCACCTCTAATCTCAACTGTCGTGGGTGAGTTTCATCAATACTATTTTGAGGACTCTCGTATGTATCTAAAGGAGCGATGTCCTCATCATTCTCCCCTTCTTGTTTTGGAGTCGTCCTCCACTCAAGTTCATTGTCAGGACCTCGACTCCACCATAAAGAGTCACATAGCATCTTTGCACACTAAAGCATCACATAGAGTATTTTTATCACAAAAATCAGCAAGATCATTATTCTGAGAAGCCATAAAGAGTGTTGTCTTAGAAAAACTGGATAAATATGACATGGCATGACATTTTGTATTTCCATCGTCTAGTTTGTCAATTATTTTTATCATGAAAAAGGACATCAAATTTGAGCAAATATAAACTTTATGCACCATAAAGACACCTCTAGAATCATAATTGCCTATAACATAAAAATTAGTTTTAGTAAACAAAGGCAATTCACGTTTCGAAAATATCATCCTCTCTACTGTAGCAAGGTCACGAAAAGAATCATATTCAATATAACCCACAGTGTTTGAAAAAGATAGCAATTTCAGCTCATCATTTTTACATGTAATAGGTGTAAAATGTTTAATTTCAGCACTAGTAAATAGATAAAAATTAGGAGCTTCAAATTCATTCACTTCTTTTGCAAAGGAAGAATAGAAATATCAGCACATAACCTTTCCTTATCACAAGAACTAGTGGACAAATCAAACAGTGACAAAGAT
>BCLG01000808.1:107151-130227 GCA_001602295.1 Zoysia matrella
AGTTTTCAATAAATTTCTTCTTATTTTCAGCAATACCTTTTGGCATCTTATCACCAATTTCATCTTGGGCTATGCATGGAACATTGTGTATCTCTTCTTTCTCCTTGTATGTATCACTTTCATCTTCTTGTTTGATCTCAATTTTCTGCAAAATGTTACATGCAATAGGAGGTATAGTAGAAAACTCCTCCTCCAAAGAGTGTTCATCACAACTAGACATAGATTTCAAAGATGTATCAACAAAAATTTCTCTCATAAAAATTTTAGCATCACTCCATGTCAGAGGATATTTTTTTATTATATAGAAATGTTGCCATAAAGTTAAAGCATGATCAACTAATGCATGAGCAACATTCAAAAGCTTTCTCCTTTCACTCATACGGCATTGTCCAAATAGGTTATCCATATCATTTTCCCAAACAATATATTTAGTAGAATCTAAACCATCATATAAAGGAAGAGATGAAAAAATATAGTTACTCATGAAAGGACATGATGTAGTAATGGTCTGAAACTTATGCGTCTTTTGATTATATGCAACATCTCTTTGCGGTAGATTACATCTCACAAAGTTTGTCGCAATATTATTGTATTTACCTCTTTTTCTTCCTGTCATGGTTAGAAAATAGCATATAGACAGCAAAAAATATTATTCCTGCAACAACAGTGAGTGGGTGGTGAAAATTCCGCAAAAGAAAACGCCTTATCGAGCTCTTGCAAGATTCTTACCAAAGCAAAGCAAAGGATGGTGCAACCAGTGGCAGAAGAAACTAGGGAGTCGTAATTCCATAATTACAGGGTCAAATACAGTGCTGATCCGAGGTATATATGTGGAGCTTGAAGGGCTGAAATAATGATTAGTGGAACACAATTCTATAACAGATAGTAATATTGAATTAGTGTTCCAAGTATTATGTTTTAGTTGCTGGCCCAATCTTATAAAAAGTTCCAGATGTTAAAAGAATATGAGAGAAGATATCAAAGGGCAACAACAATACAAATGATAAGGCTCCAAAAATCAGCAAACTATTCAGCACTTAAAAAATCAGCGAAGGTTAATTCCTGACTTCTTTGTCTTCAAATTTTTTTTATTTTATTTTTTGGATATTTTTCTCTAAACCATAAGCACAAAATATGATACATGATAAAATTTCAGATCAATATGATAAAAAGATGTGGCCTGGAGAAAATCTCGAATTTTTATTAAATATATGCTGAAACTTCGGAGCGTGAAAACAGAAACTTCTGTTATGAATTTGTTGAATCTAAGATCGTGAGAGGATGTGAAATTTTCTGTAGATATCCAAAAAATACTTATCTGTCTAATTTAGAGTATAGAAACAAAAGTTATGACTATTTTAATGATGGATCTCCGAATCAAATTTGTTTGAAAGGCTGAAAACAGATTCAGATTTCAAATTGGATGCGAAATTTGTGGATGATTGAGCAGTGGATAAATATGGAGATGTGGATATATGAAGCGTGGATGTGGTTATGATCGAAATATGGGTGGGTGGGTGAGATAAATTTTCAATGCAAAAGAAACAATTAACAGATGTGATAATAGATCTGCACACGATGTGGATGAACGATGAAGAAAAACACCTGGATACAAAAAGATCACGAAATCCAGCAACAAAAACACAAACTCAACACTACGGACTCTAAAATAAAATTATGCAAAGGCTAAACACAACTTGGAAAGAGAAACACCTAACCATCTACTAATTTTTTGTGGACGATAGGATAAATGCAAAATAAAAAAGGATATATGTGAACCTGATGGTATACCTGAAGCTCTGATTATCACTTCATGTGTACGTGGTTCGTGATCTTTCGTCAAGTCGTGATAACTCTCGATTTGGCGGAGATGCGACACATAATCGATTCGGCCTCAAATCAACACGATTCGAACCCCGCGATCGGAGCACCACTTCTCCTCTGGTTATCAACCGTGCGCACATGATTGACCTCGCCAAGAAGGCTAATCCCTGCCTGCGAATCGAAGAACACAAGCAAGAACAAGGAAGAACGCAACTCACTTACGAAATCTAGATTGAATCACGAAGTTGGATAACCAACAAGCCGTCAAACGGCGAAACTGTTTTATAACAAAGAAAAACTAATCAAAACCTATCTCCAATGATGGCGCTACTGAATTTATAGAGTTTAGGTCGACCTTAGAGGCAAACCCTAATACTAATAGGCCTAGAAAAGATACAAGGCCCAAAGGAGTGTCACAGCACTCCGGTAGTTTCTGGATGTCATATTATTTTAAGGATTCCCGCTGATTCCGGTCAAATTTGAAGATGAGTCCAGTTCCGTTGGAAAGGTTATCTTGTTATCTTTCCAACCATATCTAGAACGTTCAAAACGGAGCTCGTATGAGACCGAGGCATCTGTTTTAGTGCATGCTGCTCTAGGAGCCCGAGTTAGACTCGAAACCGAGTTGTTTGGATCTCCTCTGGGTCGAACGTGCGGTTCTGATCTTGATCATCTCTAAGTCCTTCTTCATGCTTTGTTTGACTCTCTCCAATATTCTTAATCATTATAAAGTTATTAGGTAGCAATCTATTCTCAAAGGATGGAAGACATGTGTCTTAGAACAAGCTCACCTCTAATCTCAACTATCGTGGGTGAGTTTCATCAATACTATTTTGAGGACTCTTGTATGTATCTAAAGGAGCGATGTCGTTATCAGTATTTGATGAAGGATTTATAATCCAAGATAAGGCGAAAGGGAGGTCTAAGCATTTCAGACGGGTAGAACACCATCCTATCCGAAAACAAGTTATAACAGTCGAGAGCAAACTTCAAGGACATTTGTAAATGATAGTTGATTTGAAAGCAAGTTTAGGCACAATTGTAAGAATTGGAATAATACATTGAAATATAAGAATATCAGGAGTCGGACCCTTATAGACAAATTTGTGATAATGCTTCTTGATTCTTGATTCTAACCATGTCGAAGTTTTCAGCTTAGCACCATCATGATTCTTCATCTTGTGGTCAGGATTTGATTGGCAAGGAGGAGGATAGTTAACATGAGTTTGATGGTAGGATAGCAAGAAGAGACCAATGTTTAAAGGTTGAATTCCACCTTTCCGCTCAAAGCGACAAATTTTCGTAGACTTGGTAGAATCTGCCATAACCTGATGGTTGAGAGAAAAGAGATCCTAGAAGTTTTTGAGGTAGAATCAAACTTTGAATTGAATACCAAAGTTGTAGGAAACTTCTATATCTTTCCAGCGGGTATTTACTTGCCACCATATGAAGAATAGAATAAGAGTTATGGATTTTTGAAGCTGACTTCAAAATATTGAATTCATCAAGAAGGGAAAATCTGAACTTCACTTTTGAACTTAGACTTTGAGTGGTTTAGAGGTTGAACTAAGAGAAGAATGGTCTACCAAAATCATAAAGAACTTCAAATTTCTCACGGTACTTCAAAATCCTTCACTTGATGAATGGAACACATTATATTGAACTAAGAGAAAAATGGGCTACCAAAACCAAAACTCTGATCTCATAGTTTCTGACAGAAATAGATATAACATTTGAAGAGGATTGAAATGACTTTGAAACTGATTTGGCAAGGAATCTTGCAAAGTTATTTAAGATCGATAGCACAAAAACCACAAGGAATGATAGCATCATGATAGGTTAGACGATTTATGCTAAAGATAACATCTAAACAATGAGTATCAAGGGCAAATAGATTTTGAAAGTAGCATCTTCTCATCGATCATACTTTTAATTGAAGAAATAATTTGGAAAGAGATAAGATTCGATTGACATAAAAGAGTGAAAGTGATTGAGACATGACCTGATAGAGGGATAGCAAAATTATAGTTGAGATGGCAAAAGAAAAATTTGCTAACCATCAACAACAATAGGAGAAAGACATGCCATGATATGATCAATAACATGAGAAATGCATGCACATGATCGGTTCTCACATCGCAAACACACTCCCACTAAAACACACTTAGCCAAGAAGAAAAACAAGTGACAACCAAATTTCAACAAGTTTTTGTGGTCCAGGCAAAAGGTAGAAGAAGAGACCACTAGGAAAAGGTGGGGAATAAATAGCAACTTTCCTTAATTCAAGATTAATTTAGTTCCATAATTAAACTTAGTTGAGTGGTCAAATTTTAATTACTAACTACTCTTGGGCTCTAACGGGGTTCACTCTACTAACCTTGCTCTGACGCCACGCTATGGAGGAGCCTTCCAAATCATATACATTATGACCAAATATGTCGGCTAAACATAGGATGATTATTGACACATGTTGACATTTCGGCACAACTTGTGTCAAGGTTCATTCCAAGCTGCCAACTAAAAATTTTCGGTCATATTGCATATAATTCCGGTATTCTTCGATATACATTTCAATGCCAAGATCAATATGCATATCGCTAAGCAACATTTGTAACCATCATCATCATCATCACAAGACATAGGTAGAGAGCAAATTTTAGAGTTGTATTATAAGTCATTTAAACTTACTTATTTACAACCAAGTGAGGGTTTTGAGCTCAACACGACTGGAAAGACCAACAACATGAACAAGAGCATAGCTAGGTGATTGTGTGGCTCTCGTTCAAGAGTACATCACAGTGGGAAAAGCAAAACAAAAGACCTCGGTGCTCGACTCCTATGCACCGCCTACTCCTACCCATCACCGTTTTCGGGAGGATAGAAGTACCCGAACACGAGCTCGACCTCACCTGTAAAACTCAACAAGTAGCATCTTAAGTACGAAGGTACTCAGCAAGACTTACCTGTGGGTTAGTTCCAACTCTAAGGATAATGCATATGGTTAAATAGCAAGGATAAGGTCATAGGTAAAACATTTTTGCATAAAGCCATGATTAAAGTAAAGTGACATGTTGGCAAGCACGAATATAAAAACAACCCTATGGGTATAAAACATCTACAAAGCCCCGACTAAGTATCCCATGTTAATAAGTAAATCAACATGCCAAGGAGGAGCGGTCCCGTTACCCGTTAGAGCCCAGCGGTCACTCATGCGTGTCATTCAAGACATGCCGTCGTCGCCCAAACGCCGGTATGCAAATGAGATATTCGGCTTGTCTTATCATTATATTCGACATGTGGTATGAACAGAAAGTGCTTAGGCCAACAATCAACAACGGCCGGTCCTTAATCGACACAGACGGGGCTACCACCTTGAAGGCCTAGCCTTCCCAAACCATCCTATACCTCATCCCCGTCCGATCTCAATTTAATTCTTGCATGTGATAAACAAACCAACCATGCCAATAGAAAAGTAAAGGTCCTATACTCGTGAAAAGGTCACCTTCCACCGATTTGACTTTTACTGGTCTAAGCATGATTACTAAGCAAGACTCACCGTAAAATGAGAAATTCTCACCCCGGACAAGAATATTCAAGGATAATGTATAACAAAAAATCAAGGAATGGATAATGCAACAACTAAAATTCAACCCACATATACCACTAATACCCGACCTAATGCAAGACATAACCATCACTAGAACAAGTCAATATTAACAACTGATCCAAATCAGGGTTCAAGATGCATGGTGCTTGCCTTGAGTTGCAGGTTCTTCACTCTCAAACACTTGCTCCGTTGGGCCCTCCGGGCCACCAACATCACCTTCTGGTAGCTCACCTTCTAAACATAAGAAGATGCACCGAATGATGATATGATAATAGTATGAAATGATGCGCAAACGATATGAAAATTGCTATACATGAAGTGCAGTGAGTCATGATTGCAATGCAAAAAGAATAACTTTAAATGAGCAATATTTGATTTGGAAATGAGCAAAATATTGCAGCTGGCCTGAAAATGAGGATTAACCTTTAATCATCTTAAAATCAAAAAATACTTTTTATCTTTTGTTTTGGGATGGATCATATTTTTATCATGTAGATAACAAAGATATAAAACTAAAAAAACAAGTTTCACATGAATTGGAGCTCGGATGATTTGTCTATAAATTTTACAATGTGACAGGGTCGAACTATTCCGAGATAGGCGTACTTGTCCCGAGGGCTGTGCGACTCTAGAAAGGGTGCAAAGGGGGCAGATCAGACTAGTCCGGCCTGGGCGGACATGTCCGGGCCTAGAGCAAAAAAAAGCTGGGGAAGAAAGGGGATGATTCCGTCTATGGCAATAGATGTTGTTTAGAAGCTAAATAAAGATACTAGAAGTATAAATATGAGTTAGAGATGCCATTTGAGGTGCTAAAAGTGACATACAACAAGTTTTCTCAATGAATCCTCAACAACAGTGAAGTAAGCCATGGATGCACTTGAAGCTCAAGAATGGGTACCAAATCAACCAAGAGGAAGAGAATGGGAGAGAGGAAAAGCCTCACCTCAACGTCTAGGAGCTTGGGGAAGTGCTCGACGGAGAGAAAAGGCTTGGGGTGAAGCTTTCAATATTGAGGTCAATAGCGGCAGAGTTCACCGGTCCTGAGGAAGAAGAAGGGGACGGCGAGCTCCGGGCCTGAAGAAGGTTGGGGAAGATGTGGAGGAGCCCGGAGAAGCTTCATCCTTTGATTCCCGGCGATGAGGGCGACGAAAATCACCGTTCCTCTCGTTTCCAAGGTGGAGGTCGAAACAATGGACGGAGAGAGAGAAGAGAGCAAATCTAGTCGGTTTTAGGGATGGGGAAGGATGGGAAAGTCGAAGGCGTGGAGCGTGGGGGCCACGGGCAGCGAGAGGGGCTCCCAGCGGCATCAAACGGCAAGAAAATGGGGTGGAGGAGGAGCTGCCACGCCATGGGGCGCGTGGCCTCCTTTCTTTGTACGATGTTTGGAGGTTGAAGATGAGAGAGGGGTGAGGCTGATAGGTGGGGCCACGGCTCTTTCTGTTTTCTGGATTTTCTTGGGCTAAACAATCTTGCTTCTTTGATCACAGAATTAACTAGGTTAGAAGCCTTGCAAATTTTTGTGGATTGTTTTGGAAATAGAGAAAGGGAAGATGAATCCATTAGAAGTGGAAACACCTCTAACGGAGTTGTAGAATAAAAATAAAAATTCATCAAATTTGATAGTTTTCAAAGATTGTTTGATTTTTTAGGCCGTCAAAACAACACCTAAAAATTAGGTAAAAATCATTTAAATTCAAGGAATCAAGAGTAGTCATACCAGAAATTTTGATTGGGTCATGTTGTACTAAAAAATTTTGAGTTGCTTCACAAGGATGGGTTTAAATTCATTCAAATATAAATTTTAAAATTTGAAATGCTATGATTATGCAATGCTTGTGTTAAATGATGCTCATGAGAATGCCTTATGCATGATTATGAACTTGACATGTTACACCCAGACTCTCACTGACTTCGTTGCCAAGTGGACACAGTCTCAAGAACCGCCGACCCCCACCGATCTCGAGCATTGGATAATGTTCTTCGACGGCTCCTGCATGCTGAGGGTCTTGGGGGCTGGCGTCGTCCTCATCTCTCCAAAGGGCGACAAATTTTGGTATGTGCTGCAGATTCATTTCCGCGCCTCCAACAATGTTGCTGAGTACGAAGCTCTACTCCATGGCCTCCGAATGGCCATAACCCTCGGCGTGCGGCAGCACTACGTCCAGGGCGACTCTGACCTCGTCATCAACCAAGTCATGAAGGTATCAAGTTGCTGAGACCCGAAGATGGAGGCCTACTGTAAAGAGATTCGCAAGCTCGAAGACAAGTTCGACAGGCTCGAGCTCCACCACGTTTTACGCTACAAAAACGAGGCGTCGATGCACTCACTAAGATGGCCTCGGGGTGGGATCCAGTTCCAGACAATGTCTTCCTCGAGATCTTTTCCAAAGGTCGAAGCTGCAATCGACGAGCAAACTCCGACAAGAGCTGGCATTCATGGCCATTGTCCCCGACTAGTCCTAAGATATCTTCACCTTCCTCTAAGATGGCACTCTCTCAGCTGACACCAACGAAGCGAGACGAGTCTTGCACCGAGCCAAAGCCTACATCATTGCCAACGATGAACTCTACAAGAGGAGCCCTAGTGGTATCCTTCAATGCTGCATCCCTCAGGCGGAGGGTCCGCATCTTCTCGACAACATTCACTCGGGCATCTGTGGTCATCATGCAGCCCCGAGGACCTTGGTCGGGAAAGTTTTTCGCCTGGGATTTTACTGGCCTACAGCGGTTTTCGACGCCGAGCCACTCGTCCGCTCTTGCAAGGGCTGCCAGTTTTACGTCCGACAGATGCACTTGCTGGCCCAAGAGCTCCAGATGATCCCAATCACATTGCCGGTTGTGGTCTGGGGGCTCGACATCCTCGGGCCTTTTTGATAAGAGCTCGAGGACTTCACTCACGTCTTCGTCGTCATTAACAAATTCACCAAGTGGATTGATGCTAAACCGGTTTCATGCATCAGCACCGATCGAGCGATCGAATTCATCATATGCCTATTCAGGGTCCTGAACTCCATCATCACCAACAACGGCCAACAGTTTGTCGGCCAAAAGTTTCACAAATTCTACAAGGAGTACCACATCCGGCTTGACTTTGCGTCCGTGGCTCACCCGGGGACCAACGGTCAGGTCGAGTGCGCTAATGTGATGGTGCTCCAGGGCCTCAAGCACCGACTATACGACTACGTCAAGCAAGCGGCCGGACGATGGGCCCTAGAACTCCCGTCTGTGTTGTGGGGTCTGCGAATGACTCCCAACAGAACTACTAGGTTTACACCTTTCTTCGTGACATTCAGAGCAGAAGCTGTGCTGCCGACCGACCTCGACTACGACTCCCGAAGAGTCCAAGCTTATGATGATGAGAGGTCGAAGAGACACCCTAGATCGGCTAGACGAGGTGCGCGACGTCACCATCCTGCGGTCGGCCAAGTACCAGCAGAATCTACGACGACTACACGCTCGACGCATCAAGGGTCGGGCCTTCGGTGTAGTAGACCTTGTACCCAAGAGGGTTCAGACCAAAGCCGGCCAGCACAAGATGTCACCCCCTGGGAAGGGCCCTTTGTTGTTAAGCAAGTTCTCAGGCCTGGCGCCTACAAGTTGGCGACAGAGAGCAGCAAGGAGCTAGCCCGTGCCTGAAACATGGAACAGTTGTGTCAATTCTATGCATAATAAAATTAGCTAAGTTTTTTGTACACCCTCATTTTTTCTTTTTTGTTTTGGATGGTGAAGTGTTGCCGACTAGCCGCCCTTCGCCGCCTGCGTGCTAGTCTCAGTGTCCCCCGCTTGGGTGTCGGAGCGTCCGACCCCTCTGTTTTTCGTTCTCAGGCTCTGTGCCTCAGCTTTTCGCTCTAAGGCTCCGTGCCTCTGTTCGTTTCCTCAGGGCCCAACCCCCCGATCTGTGTTGAGCTCGCAGGTGACCATCAGACGTGCTAAGTAAATTTCAAGCATTATCGTTTCTGTCTTGAAGACCTAGAGTCGGTGATGCTTTACAGCTGTGTCGACCCCGACACTCGATCCTATAAGCTATACCCAACCCATTCGCTCAGTCAACGGCCAACGGATTTTAGAAAACGTAAACCGCGAAATGCTTACACAAGTACAAAAGAGGGTCGGAAACATCGTTATCTGCAATGCCAAGTGCAGAGTTCTTATTTACAGGCAAAAGACACTACCAGGAAAAATCCTAAGTCTACGAGCCTTAGGGCGGCCGCGGAGGGTCTTGAGGTCGAGCCGGCATCAATCCGAGCCGCGCCTGCACGAAGCACCCCACTTGGAAGCCAGAGCAGAGCTTGCTCGCCCGAGACCACACGTCAGCCGTGGGGCGCATGATCTCTGCGTCCGAGATGTCCACGGCGAACCCCTCGGAGATGCGCGCTAGATCGATCACTGGGTAATACGATACGATCTGTGCCAGGGCCAGCGAACTCTGGTCTTCCAAGGTGCCGAACAGCGTGGAGATGATGAGCCAGGGCAGATACATCAGCACATGCTCGACGTACATCGTCGAGACGACAGCCTCACGCAACCCGACGAAGACTCGCCGAAGCATGAGTCGGAGGGCCGACCTCAAGCTCTAGAAGTCACAACCTCAACGCTTTATCTAATAGGTATAGAAAAGGTACATACCATCGCTTTCCTCGCATACGACACCGACTGCGGTCGGCGCGTCCACCAGCTCCTGCTGCGCGCGGGCCAGCTCCTCGCCAGAGGTCCGTTGCAGCTACGCTAGCTCCGCTGTGAGCTTGGCAGCCTCGCTCTCCGCCACTGCACATGCCGCCTAGGCGTCGACCCAAAGGTTTGCAGCGCGCTCGCTGTCCACCTCGGCCACCATGAGCTCAGACAATGCTCTCTGCAGCCCTCCTCCGCAGAAAGTTGCCAATCCACGACAGCCTTCACTCCGCGTCGGCACGGTCTACCTACTGCTGAAGCTCTGAACAAAGCAATCACCCTCAGTTCGTAACTCCTAAAGATTGAAGGGTCAGAAAGCAAGGAACAGGAAGGTAGGTGAGATACCGGCGACGGTGTGCATGGCGGAGGCGAGTTCGGTGGAGACTTTGCTACTTTCATCCCGGGCCGCCTGGGCATCTGCCCAAACCGCCTGGGCCTCCTCTCGCACAGCCTTGGATTCCTGATGGAGTCGAAGGGCGTCCCTCTTCGATGCATCCCGACCGGCCCGACCTGGTCCAGCTCCCGACAGAGGGCCTCGACCTCCGCCTCCAACCCGGGGTCACTCAGAGGCTGACCTAGCGACCAGAAGAGTACCTCCTGCAAGAAACACAATTCAGTGTTGCAGATAGCAAAGATTCATACCAATAAACTTCTTAGCAACTACAACTTACCTGGGAATTGTGCAGAACGGGATCCTCAAGGATATCCTGGCACTTGGCCAGCTCGTCGAGCATCTTACTCAAGCCCGAGCCAACCGAGTACACGATCTTCTGGACTCTGTGCACCTGGTCGTCGTAGTAGTGCAGGGCTTGCACCACCACCTCGCCTGATGGGGGGTCCGCTACTTCCGAATCTAGACTCCCGGAGGCTGAAGTCCTGGCGGCCGTGACCTCGGCTTCTGATGTAGTGGAAATCTTTGCCGCCTCTCTGCTTCCCTCCGTCGGACCGCCTCCTGCGGTGGGGTTAGTCAGGGTCATGTCTGACGGCTTCCCAATGGTGGGAGCCGGGCTCAGTGCCCTCGGCTCCCCTCGGTTGCGGCACTTGGGGACGGTGTTGCAGTGCTTGATCCTGGGGGAGGTGTTGCGGTTTCATCGACGGCAGCCCCCTCCCGGCCCTCGGCATCAGTGCTAAAGGGAGGAGACTGTGAAACTTCTTCAGGTCTTGGCACGCTGGCCGGTGGACTCTTGGGCGGAAGATTTGGATGCAGCCGGGCAATTGAAAGAGGCTGCGAAACTTCTTCAGCTGCCACCGCCGAGGGGCCAGACCCTCCTCCGCTGACCGTCGGCACGCTCCCCGGTACAGGAGCAGAGGCAGCAGGGACTGCCATCGACGCCCTGTCAAAAGCAAACGAGATAAGTCCACCATTTGTATAAATTCATTTCAACAAATAAATCACAATGGCAGGACCTTACGCTTTCGACCGACGGACAGGGAGAGGGATGACCAGACCCGATGCATGCTGACCAGCCCTGACCATGGGCAACACCAGGTGGACAACGGGGTCAGGAACGGTGGCGACGCTCGGGGCGTCGACCCTGGCCCTCTTCGCCGGAGAGTCAGGCGCGTCATAGGTCTCAGTCTCCGAACCGCTGCGCGAAGTGCTGTCGGAGTCCCCGGACGAGACCACCACCTCTTTGCCCGACATCCACGCCACTAAGGTGGCCCCCTCCTCCCGCGTCGGCTCAGGGCCAGGCCATGGACCTGTCGGGCAAGTCCCCCCCTGCCTCAATTGGCCAGAGGGCCTCCTCTGCCTCATCCGGGGGGCGCCCGCGCCGGCATCCCCGCACCCGTCGGCGGTGCTGCTGGAGCGGACGAAGAAGATGCGCCCGCTTGCACATTGATGCTGAAGCGGACGAAGAAGATGCACTCGCCTGCAATGACACTGATAACAATAAATTCAACCTACGACTACGTTACCAACTTTGACAATGAAGACTGCGCGAAAGAGAAACTTACTCTCAGAAGCGCAGCCAATGATGCTAGCCTGCTGGTGAGGTCCCCAGGCACGTAGCCTTCCAGCATGCGCGCCACCGGATCTCGAGCTCAGTGCTCAGCATCTCCCTCCCGACCACCACGCGAGTGTCATCTTCAGGGCCGGTGTACTCCCATATGAGCCGCTCAAGACGATGGAGCGGGAGGACACGGCGCTGCACGAAAGTGCTGACCACCTTGATGGCAGTTAACCTGGCACTTTGAAGCTCCCCGATCTGTTTGTGGAGCGGGGCCAGCTCCCGCACCTGGGCTGCCGAGGGCATGGAGCTCCACGAATCACACACCATGGCTATCTCATCGTGGAAGGCCGGCAGCCCAAGACCGATGTTGTTGACGCAGAGCCACTCCTCGTCCCAGCCCTTCAATGACTTCCTCAAGGGCACGCCAATGTACTCCTGCGCCTGCATGCTGCGAAGGCAGATCCTGGTGTCCCGGTAGCGCCGGCTGCCAGCGCGGTTGCCGAACGACCGCACGATGTTGAAGAAGTACCTCCACAGCTTGAAGTGTGGAGGGATGCCAAGGACGGCCTTGCAGAGGGTTACGAAGATGGAGACGTGAAGAAGCCCATTCGAGTTGAGGTGGTGGAGGCTAACATGATAGAAGGTGAGCAACCCGCGAAAGAACTCGGAGCGGGGAAGTCTGAGCCCGCGCTCGTGGAACTGGGCGAAGGAGATGATCTCATTCGGCGTGGGGGCCGGAGCCTGCTGGCCCCATGCCGCCCTCCAGCCGATGGTGGCCCGCCTCTGAATGAGCCCCGCCTCTTTGCGGTTCTCGAGGATGCCTTCAGAGGTGATGGACAACTTCCATTTCACGGCCATGGTGATGACGACGGCGGCGACGAAGAGTAAGAGGAGGACACGAAAGAGTTGGAAGCAAACAAATGCAAGAGCATGAAGACAGCGAGAGCACAAGGACGCGGGGAAGAAGAAGGCTCAAGTAGTGCAACGGGCAGAATGGATTTTGAAATCCACCCCGCCACCTTTATACCAAAGGGAGGCGGGTGGTTTCGCCCCCACGATTCTCGGAGCACAACACAAGATGACATGGCGCGGAGTTAATCCCACGTCATGATGGCTGCCCAGACCAACGGGCACCCACGTTCTATGCACCCTGCCCACCGACGGGTGGGCCCAGTTCAATCTCTCGTTGCCTCTGCCAGTTGAGGTGACACCTGAAAGCCTATGTGCGCCTACCAACTCAGTTAATGCCCGCCAGGCGCCAGGCGGATGGGACGCGCACGCACGAATTGGCGCGCGGGATTAATGCCTCCTGTCAAGTTGCAATACGGCGTTTCCATTTCGAAGGCCCAATGCCTGCGCACCACTTGGATGTAGCGGGACTAGAGCCCGAACACCAGGGCAGTTGGGGGTTGGTCGTCGGAATGCATGGCCCGACCCCTGCCCTTACGCACTGATCACGGAGCATGACCAATCCGCTTGGTCCATCCTAGGCGCGATGCTGATCATGGGATACGACTGGACCAATCTAGGCATCCAACTCTAAATCCAATCAATAAGGAAAATTGGTTCTGACCATCTTGAATGGTTGGGAAAATCCGTCTCAAGGATTAAACCCCTGACAGACCCCTTGGATTGCCCGTGGTCCCGAGGGCTACGCCCTATGGGCACGCTTGTATGGCCCCACAGGATTTCTTTCCCGACGAAGTGGAGATTCAACCCCCGACCGATCCTTCGGACCACCCAGGGGCTCGGGGGCTACGCCCTACAGGCTCGCTCGCGTGCACTCGCAGGATTCTATGCTCGCAGAACGAAGTTTAAATCCCTGACTGACCCTTCGGATCCACCCGGGGGCTATGTCCTACAGGCGCGCTCACTTGCATCCAAAGGATCAACCATCGAAGATCATCGAGGATCAGCCCAGCGCCACCTCAATGAAGATTGCAAACAACGCAAGGCTCGGGGGCTGCTATCTGGATCATGTACCCCGGGTACCTATGGCCCCAGGATTGATACGGAAGCCCGACAAAGGATCATGGGCCATGGGCCCGAACTACAACTCATGAAAGACTTCATCGCACCAATGCTCGAAGGATTAGCTTGACTCCCGAAGGGTCGGGGTCACCCGAAGAGTTGGCCCCACCATCTGAGGGTCAGGGCAAACTGACGATAGGACCCGTCCAAACGACGGTCGGGAACCGCATTAGGTGTCCGACCCTAAGGTCGACAACCGCCTCAACGACCAGCTCCTGACAAGCGTAGAGATTCTTAACGATGTACAGCAGGAGGCAAAGCAACCCAACAGGAGGTAAAGTTCAATGAGCGGTAAAGCAAACTGCAAAGCATCATTTGTCCCCTAGCACTGGACAAAGGACAATCAAAGGACACCAACAAATTGATCTGACGCCAGAGAATCAATTTCTCAGAAGACCGCGGCCCCATCCATCAGGGGGCCGCCCAATTTCGTACGCACCAAGCCTTGTAACCCCGATCCGACCCTATAAAAAGGGGGCACCAGTGACCTTATCAAACGAGTTCAAATCAACAAACATACACATACATCCCACATACGTGTGCTAGGGTTCTTACTCGAGCAAAGACTCTTCCTCCATTGTAACCCTATCTCAAGTTTATACGATCTAATCTCTCCTTGGACGTAAGGTATTACACCTCCGGGGTAGCCCGAACCAGGTTAACCCTTGAGTCTTATGTAGACTAAGCCATCTTGGCAAGAAGAGCGCACCAAATCTCTCTCCAAATACGTAAATTTTACTGTGCCAGTGGTCAAAACACCGACAAGTCCTGTGGTAAAATTAAGTATATTGAATAGGTATGATTTAAAAACATAAATATTAGATATTTTCCACTGCTTATTAATTAATTAGTTCTGTTTGACAAACAGGAAATGATGCACGGGTTTATGATTGAAAAATAAATGAAGTGTTGAGAGTTATGATTAAAAATAAATGAAGGGGTGACATTTAATAAAATGAAGGAGCGACATTTAATAAAATGAAGCGTTGAGAGTTATGATTAGGAAATTATTTTTCATCTTATTGGCCACTATCATAAATGAATATTGTTAACTAATACAAGGATTAAAATGCCCCTGAATATTGTTAACTAATATAGTACAATAAAAGATTAAAATGCCGTTGGCAGCAATTATGGTCTTCTTTCTAATCACTAATTTGGACACGAGTAATTTGATAGTATTTAATATGTAATATGAGCATCATTAGTATACCCATCTCTTGCGGTCCCCAATTCCGTTTAGGACCCATGGAAGATGCGACATGCAGTTGGTATTAGGTGAGGGCTATGCGAGGAAGGACTCTGGAGATGGCGTGGCAATATGGGTGTCTCTGGAGGCCAAATTTAAATATTTTGGACACGATGAAAATTGTGAATCACTACTGCAAAACGAGCCTACGGTGTCCCTCAAAAAATTATAACAATGTCGGCCGAACGTAACAGCCAACACTAACAAGTCCCGCTGGCCCCCCAATGTTACATCCCGACATTGTTGTGACCGCAACAATGTCGGACCCAAGTGACATCATTCTACAAAACAACACTAATGGCTAACATTATTCAATAGTGTTGGTCACAGTAGACGTCACGAGCAACCGATACTACAGAATACGACACCAGTGTCGGTTATTGATTACTTCATCCACATCCGACACTAGGAAGAAACACTATAGTATCCGACAAACGTGACATTTTACAAAATCTTTCCAAATACATGTCTTCAAGAGGGTTGACAGAGCCTGGAACGGCAAGGGCCGTGTCTACTGCTGCTCAACAGCGGCAACATTCTCAAAGGTCGGTGCCTATCACTCATTTGGTTCGGGCCGCGCCCGAAAGGGAACGTAGAGATTAAGTACAAGATGTAGACTAAAAGAGTGGAAATGTCATGATGCTAGTAATGCAAGGGCAAGTGAAGCTAGATCTAGACGTTGTGAATGAGCGTCCACATGCTCTTCACTTTGCGTCGACCACCGCAAGGTGAAGAGTATGCAGACGCTCATCAACAACGTCCAGATCTAGCATGCGTCGCTCTTGCACTTCTGGTATCATGATATTTTTATTCTTCTAGCCTACATGTTGAACTTATCTCTGCGTTCCCTTCCAAGCGTTCGAGCCAGACGAGTGATCGGTACCGGCCTCTGAGAACGTCGCCGCCGTTGAGCAATAGATAGACGCGGCCCCTGCTGTTCTAGGCTCTGTCAACCCTGCTGACAGAGATTACAGGATACCAAACTTGAGAATGAGTCCTGAACTCACTGCCATAAACCCTAATCCATACACCCTAATAACTTGATCTAACAAACCTGCATCAAATGAGAATAACAGATTCGATAAACAAATAATGTTGCAAATAGATCTCACAAGCGAAATACAAAATTCGTATATGCTCATCAGCCTACCCGTGCGCGATTGGGCATCATAAGTAACAACCGAAGAAGGACCATACGCACGGCGTGACACGAGGAGGAGGAGCGGCGTGACAGGAGTGGCAGCGTGCGGCAGTTGAGGGGCGACGGTGTGCTGACGGTTGAGAAGCAAGGCGGCGAGATACACATATAGGTGAGAATGACTAGGGTTTTATTAGTAGTGTGGATCAGTTTGACATCACCAATAACCGACATTACATGGACAACAGTGTCGGTGATTTACAACCATAGTATCAGTAGCTACCTGATCCAAATTACAACAACACTCATTAAACATAACTTCAAACATTTCAATCTTTTTAAGCACGAAAATTTCTATTATTTTGTACAATGTTTTCTAGTAGATGATAAGCATTCTTATTTCATTTTAGAACGTATTTTTTTTATAAATTTTGTAATCACTTTCAACCTACATTCAACATTTTCTTGTACTCATAACGTACAGTGACATATGATTGGGAACCTACAGTTCTATTTGAACTAAAAATTTCATGAAAAGACTCAAAAAATTCAAACAGAAATTTGACACAGGTTACGTACAAAATGCAATTTAATAAAATCAAATTGTACATCAAAATTCATTATATACATCGAGAAAAAAATAGTAAAGAAATTGTTAAACTTGTTAACAGTGTAAAGCAAGCTGAAATCAGCGGCGGCCGACATTGCAAGGACAACAGTGTCGGTTGGCATGACCGAAAATACAACCTCACTCAGCAAACATAACTTAAAGTATTTCAAATTTTTTACGCGCCAAATATTCCATTATCTTGTACAATGTTTTCTAGATGATAACCATTACTATTCCATTTGAACTAAAAATTTAATGAAAAGACTCAAAAAGATTCAAACAGAAATCTGTCAGGTTCTTTACACAATGCAATTTACTAAAACGAAATTGTAGATCAAAATTCATTATATACGTTGAGAAAAAAACATTAAAGAAATTGTTAATCTTATTAGCAGATTTTGTAGTGTCGGGTTATCGTGACGTCATGGTGTCCGACATTGTTACTCTTACAATATAAGCAGACCTTGTCGGTTCGTTCCACACTAAATCTTGTGGCCTTTTCATTTCCCGTGCGACGCCATTACCTGCCAAAATTTTTCGCGAACCCTAAACCCACCGCTGCCACTCCTGTCGCTGCTACTCCAGCCTCGGCCGTGACTAGTCGATCGTCCTCTTTGGCTTCGTCACCAGTCACGACTGCGCGTCATCCTCTGACATTCAGCTGCGCGTTCGCCTCCGACCTCGGCGCCCGCCGCGTTTCCTACTACGGCTCTGGTAACCCGGCCATCGTCTCCTCTCCCCCTAACCCACTCTGGTACCCTAATGTCGATCGTCCTCCTTGGCTCCAGCGCCGGTCATGGCTGCTTGTCGTCCTTCGACATTCGGCTGCTGCTGCTGAGGGGCCTCTCATGGGCCCCCCTCCGCCTCCCGAGAGACATGAGCATGAGGCTACTGCTGCTGAGGGGGTTATCATGGACCCCTCCGCCGCCTGAGACACATGAGGATGAGGGTGTTGCTGAGAAGCCTATTGATGACCTCCCTACGCCTCAACCGACAGGTGCTACGGACTCAACATCTAGCAAGAGTATAGGTCAGCACCTTCTATTAACTAGTACGTTAACCACTAAAGTGTAGAACACACATTAATATTTTCTTTTACAATTCAAACGTTCCTCAAGGTTATGAAAGAATCATACACCTATGAGAAAAAGGAATTGGTGGAGCACACGCCTCTAGTGCCTGAGGGTCTTTCTGATGAATCTTGAGATCTTATAGAGGATGATTTTCCTGAGTTCGAACATGGCAGGCCACTATTACTGAGCCGTATGTTCAATGAGAAGGACTGGATGATGCGTAGATTTCACGGGTGGTACTTAAAAGCATGTTCTAAAGGTGTTCAGTTTATCCAAGCTATGATTCCTAAGGAACTTTTTAGCACTGTGCCAATGGATCTAAATGTGCCATTTGAAGACATACAAGCCCTCTATTGACTTCGAAGATTGGATGCCACTCTCATAACCGTATGGTGCTTGTAAGTGTTTTGAACAATAATAACTTTATAATTAGTCATACTATTAATTAACACCATAATTGACTATATATTGTTTCATGTTTTTAGAATGTGCTTCCACTGTGATGCGGATAAAAAAGTCGGGTACCTTAACCCAACGGCAATAAGGCAATTAGCGATCAACGTCCCTATGGACCACCCTGACTTGAAGGGCAATAGGAAAAATGACCAAAAGGCATACCATAATTTGATGGTCACAAATGCTAGGAATGTTGTAGCAGCCTACATAGGTAGGGCCATGTACAATTGGCAGGACAGGGAGTGCATCATGGCTCCTTATAACTTTGAGTGAGTATGTTTTCCTCTATCACTTACTTAACCCAACTTTTGACTAATAAATTGAAACACTAACATGATTAAGTGTACTTTTGTTATAGCGATCATGGGATTGCTTTCATGATATATCCAAAATTAGGGAAGGCTTGGGTATTTGACTCTCTTGATTGTGAGAGGAGCACCTACAACAATTTCTTGGAAGTCTTTGATGCGTAATGACCTCTAATATCATTTTAATTCTACAGTGATCTGATATTCATAATCATGACACAATATTTCTTATCGGTAACAACACTTACCAGTTCAACCTCAAGCTTGGAGGAAACTATCATCCAAAATGGAAAGAAAAATTATCGTACAAAACACATTTTCTGGTACTACTACCCCATAATTCAATAATATATATCATTATATTTTTGTCTATATCTTTGAGACTTTTAACCTTTCCATTTTGTTCCCAAAGTGTGCAAAACAGCTCCTGGCAGTTTGCATTCTGGCTACAATGTGTACATAGAAGCTGGCTCTGGAAAATACATGACATTGCCCAAGGAAGATTATGTATAGAAAAATGTACGTAGTTGCAGTTTTAGTAATATTGTTATATGCATTTTTACACTGTATTGATATTTGCATTTTAGTAATTACTAATTATATTTTTAATATTGGTAGCCAGACAAGCAGGTGCAAAAGCAAGGAAGCCAATATGATGAAGCCAGACTCTATGACATTGCATCTCAGATGATCTGTTTCATGATGCTTGAGTTTATTCATCCAATGGGTAAATATTATGACCAAAAAGGTGATGTGGCAAAACATGAAGAACTTTCTCATTGGTGCAGGAAATATAACAACTCTGAACTAATTGGCAAAACTTTGAGGTTAGGCAGAAGAGAATTAATGTACAAGACCGGAGTTGGCCGAGCAAATGAAATTTTAGTTGTTACTTCTATGTGAAGTATGTATATTCATGTATATGTGTAAATTAAGCTGCTACATTGGATGAACTTGTGTACATATGTGACTCTAAACATTCACTTTCTGAATACATTATCTCTGTCAATATATTTTATTAATATGTTATTCGCATTTGGTTTGTATTATTCAGATGACTCTTATTCAAATATATGAAAGTGTTGGTTATGTGACGTCACATAAACTGACACCCCTAATCCAGAAAATAGTATCGGCCACGTGACGTCATAATATATGACATGAGAGTCCTGTAAACAATGTCAGCAAAATTGATATCTTTGAGACCGACACTATTGGTAGTGAGAGCAGTGTCAGTTGCATGACGTCAACATAACCGAAACGACAGTGGAAATGACAGTGTCGGTCGTATGGCGTCAAGAGAGGGACACTAGTGTAACTAATAGCAGTGTCGGTCCGATGATATCATGCGGTCCAACATTGCTGTTGTTGTTACTAGTGTCGGTCAGATGATATCATGCCGATCGACACTGCTGTTGTTAATGCTAGTATCGGTCCCGCTGTCGCCATCATGACCGACACTAAAGACGCTGCTATCAGTGTCAGCTAGATAATGTCATTTGACAAACATTGATAATTTGATTCAATGTCGATTTCTACAGACCGACATTAATTACCGTTTATAGCAGTGTCGTATGAGGAGTGTCGCACAATTTGAACGACACTGCAGAACCTTATGATACGACATTGAAGGTTCTTTTCATAGTAGTGAATATGGACGAATGCAATTGAATTAGAGTGTATAATCCGCGGCGAAGCACGGGTGGTGTGCTATATATCTTGGATACAATTTGAATCCCAAAATGTGGATTCTAGATTTTTTTATTTTAGAATCCAGATTAAAAAAATTTAAAATCCAACCGTTTAAATTATCAGATTTTTTCTGGATTATTAGATTCTAAAATTGGAATTGTATAAATTTAAAATCTTATCCGTTTAGATTATGAGATTTTTATCATTTTAGGTATATTGGTGTGCATTGTGATATAGAATCTTAAATAATATTTAAGTTTATGGGATTATATAGAATTTTATACTCTTACAAAAACTCATCTATTTGGATATCTATGGGATTCTTTTATTCAAATTTTCACAATCCCATGGGATTCAAATGGAGCTTTGACCACTCGCCCTTTTCACTGTTAGACCTCCTTTGAAATAGAGAATTGATGCATCTTTTTTGTGAAATTGAATTAATTGCTGTAAAATTTCAATGTGATTTCTATAAAGAATCATGCGTTCAGAACGAACCCTTATACTCCTACAATCAGTTTTCTTCATATTCCAATGGAAAGAGAAAACTAGATTGAGCAAGAAATGACGAGACAGCATGCGCTAAGAATATGATCAATTAATGATTTCTAAATTGCTGCTCATGTGAAGGGGCACTTAGGAAATGGAAAGAGGAGTGCCAAGTGGGAACGAGATCGCCTAAGAGCATCCACAATGTTTTTGGAAAACAAACCATGGTTTGCTTGCACCAAACCATGCCACGCTGCGGCAATCGAATCAAGCAGCGTATGACGAAAAATCGCACTAGGAAGTTGGCTCGCCAGCAGGAGGGCCCCGGCCCCACGCGGCAGTGACGCGGCCGCACAACAGCGGAACCTGCACGTGAGGAAAGTGGTGAGAGAGGGAAAGAATTTATTACTTCTACGTGGGATCCCTGTAGAGCCCACCACATTGTAAAGACCTAATCATTCTTTAGGCGAAGGGATAATACCCATTTTAATCCCTCAACTATGGTCAAAAGCTCAATTCGATCCTTCAACTTTCAAAAGGTCTAATTTAGTCCCTAAACTTCGATTGGAGGCCCAGTTTCATCCCTATCCGACGTGGCTGCTTATGTGGCGTGCCACGTCATTACTTGACATGCCTCGTCAGCTTCGAAAATATGGTCTCAAATCAATTTTTCTCAAACCATTACATTATTTTTATCCTATTTTAAACAATCATATTTCTTAAAATTAATGCAAATATCCTACATGGATATAATTTATATTTTAAAAAATCAATAATTTTAATTAATCTTAATATGTTCAAAATCAATAATTTAAACATATTTTATATCTTTTACATTTATATGTAGCTTTTCATTTTGTTTGACAAAATTAAATCTTAACGCGATCCAAATTTAGGAAATGCCATTTTTGTTAATGGAATAGAAAATTGAAAATTCATATTTTTTTTAGGCTTTTAAAATTTTAAAAGTACAAAAATATATTCACCTGGGGTATATAAATATTTTCACAATTAATTCACAGTGTACATGTAGGATCTTTTCTTGTTGCATTAATTTAAAAAACACAATGGTTCAAACGGATCCAAAAACAGAGCTACAATTTAGTAGAAAAATTGATTTGAATTTCAAAATATAAATTTTAATTTGATTTGGCGTGCCATGTGCTGATTTGGTCTTGAGATTGGCTTCTTCGTTACAATGATACAGTACATTTTGTATCGCCCAGTTTAATTTGGACTGCAAACATGCTTTGTGAAGTTTCTGGTCTCTTCTCCATTTTATCATTGTTATATCCGGCCATGATGAAGACTTAGTGAGAATATTAGGCTTTGTTTCTCTTCTCTTCTGGTGGCAGAAGGAAGGAGGAAAAAGAAAAAGAAGAATAGTATGCTCAATTCTGCCTATAGGAGTGTTGTCCCCCACTTATTGGGCACTTTTTCTCAGCTTTATATGAGGGCCTGCCTTTGTGGTTATGCATATGAACCGTCATACAAGTTTAGGATTGAGATTAGTTAGTACTATAAAGATGAAGAGAAGAACCTAGGAGTGGTTAGATGTAATTTCTTGGTAGTTCAAAGTGCTTGTATTACAATGTACACTGATATATATTAATCTAATTCTTCTTTCAACTCAAAAAAACTAAAGCTAAAGTTTATATAATTTTATTATATCCATTTAGAAATTAATATTGTTTCAGACATTCTTTGTACTCTTCATATTTTATAAATTTTATATCTCTACTACTTAATATAATCTTTTGTATAAAGCTAATATGATTATATCATTCTATAAACACATTTAGTTCCATTCAAATTTACAAAGGGAGAAATAAATGACAAAGTGTATATGGGACAAATTACAACAACTTGAATTGTTGATGGAGTAAATTGATACAATAAATTACGTAAGCCAGAAAAGCAGCTCTTAGTAAGTTTTCAGCTTTTAGTTCATTTCTCCAAAAGATAGCTTTTCAGCATTT
>BCLG01000808.1:130987-154136 GCA_001602295.1 Zoysia matrella
AATGTAAGTTGTTCAATGTTTAATCCTCAACAAATATTGAATTTATAGCTGGTTCGGTGTTTTTTTTTTTGGTTGTTAAGTCACATCTATGAATTTTGATGTATCTAAAATGAAAAAGTACGCTACATCATCTCTGGACTGATTTGTTCCAGTTAACGGCATTTGCCACATTAAGATGGATGCCCAGAATGCAAACAAAAAGGATTGAAGTTTATATGAGTTTCTAAAATCACAAACATTAAAACTCTCGGTTTAAACATTGTTACTACAAGCTTGACCTAGGAATAAGAGATCTCACCAACTAAAGAGCTTATATTGCTTTTGTTTACCAAATGGGTAGCCACATGAGAGAGTCACAAAGAGAGTTCTCTCATCACTTGAACACTGGAATGTTGTTGGATATGGACCTGTACATTGTCCCAAAATAGTGGAATGCAAAGTGTCAGGCCTGATAAGTTAAAACAATTTCAAAAGTGTAAATTCAGTAGTGACCTATCAAGATATTGAAAATGATACTCTTACGGCATGATCTGGCTTATCCCTTATGACCAGTTTGGATACTCAGAATTGGACTGAATTGAATTTGATTCCAACAATCGATCTATTTGGCTGCTCACAGAATTTAATCATTGAATTCTGCCCATTTTTCATCGACCCGAAATGGAGACTCATTTCGATTTCAGACCCATCACCACAGAAAGTATAACGTCCCACATCTATCGAATCAAGGATTTAAATTTGAAACTAAAATTCAATAACCAAAGTCAATAGGAATTCAAATTTGAATTGATTTTAAAAATTTCAATCCAGGCATTCAAAAGAAAGGTGTAAAATAAAATTCTTATTTTACAGTTATCATGATGAATAACACGTATGAAAAAGGATTTTTGTAGCAATTTAAATGCAAAGAATTAAAGTCCCACTTTAATCTACTCCCTTTTAACAACACCAGTTTCCCAAATTTTATAGAATAAATTCTGTTTCGAATTTAGAGATGATCCCAAAAGAAAAGTTGTACATCATGAAAATTTATTCAACCCTGCAAAATTTCAAATTCATCCGAGCTTGAAAAATTGGGTTTTTACTTGAAAAACGGAGAGCGCCCCTCTCTCCATGCTTCCCTTGCCGTTCTTCCTCTTCCTCCCTACGGCGAGCAGTGTAATTTGGGGATTTTTCCCCAAATCGGTTCCTTGGATGGCCGCCGCCATTTCTCCCAAATCGGCCCCTCTCCGGTGAGCTCTTGCCCGATTCGACTCGGTCTCAGCCCCTTCACCTCTTGCCGGACCTCTGGGCGAGTTTTCCAATGAAGGATTTGGCCTGTTCATGCAGGAATTGCAGAGCTCCTCGCCATCGGCCACCGGAACCGAGCTGCTCGCCGAGGACGACACCCTTCCCACCATCCCCGAAGACGATAACACCCCTTCTGGTCCTGTCCTCACCCCTGTGAACCTCTAGGACCTTTCGGTGTGAGGTTTCGTCGACCGGAGCCCTTCCTCAAAGTCGTCAAACCTCCTCCCGCGCCACCCCTCACTGCCAACCATCGTCAGGTGAGCGGCCTCCCTGGGCAACCTCTCTGTCGAGCTCTCCATGTGGTGGGGGTCTTTCTGAGGCTTGGCACCAGGTGCGCGGCCGCTGGGAAGATGCCGCCGTCGGTAGGGCGCCATGGCCGGCGCCATGGGACTTCCTGGCCCAGCCAACTGGATCCTTTGCGGCCAAGCAGGATCCAATGCGGCCAATCGTGTGGCCGCGCTTTCTGCCCGCCACGTGGACCCTGTGGGCAGAGTTTTGATATTCTTCCGGAAATTAATTTCTAATTGCACAAAAATTCTATAATTCTTGTAAAATCCATAGAAAATTCATAGTAGCCCGCAAAATATGAAACCAACTTTGTTAGACTACTAAATCATGGACTTTTTATTGAAATTATTAAACACCATTATTTAATTATTTAAATAATGATTAATTGCTAATAATTGCAATTGTATGTTTTTCTCAATAAATTTTGTATGCATTTTAAATTTGTGATCTTTTGCATTCCTGTCACATGCATGATTACAGAATAGGATAAAATGTTTCAAACTCATGTCGTTGATAATTATTTTATAATTAATTTATCTCTATTTTCTAGTAATTAATTCATAGTAATTAGTGTAGTTGTTGATAATTAACCAAATTTTGTCCTAAATTATATTTACTGAATCTTGACCTATTAAAATTGTTTAGAGTCCAGTAACCTTTTACTAAATGTTATTAAATTAGTTTCTTTCACTGAATTACCTTAGTAAATAACTAAAACATCTATTCTTGATTGGGTTAATTTACTTGAGGTAGGTATAATTAAGCTCTACTGATCTTCTGACCTATTAGGTTTAGTGGAATTATTCACCTTATTATTTTAGAGTGATTAACTACTTAAATTAAGTATCTACTCCATCTACTAAAATAAAGTACTAAATGCAGTATCCAATTATGTAGCTTTAATAATTATCAGCCCACTTAAGTCTTTCATATGTTGACTCAACAAATAAATATTGATTTACTCCACTGCATTTGTATTATGGCATTGCATAGCATGCATATTCATATCATCGTTGTTTATTTGTTTAGTGAGCAATATACTCGAGAGTGACGTGAGTGCTCTAGAGGGTGAAGCACCTCTGGGTGATTACGTAAGGCAAACATCATGCATACTGATCCTTGTTTTATATAAATTATAAAATTAATTAGGGTACCGTTATTGCATTGTCAAGCAATAGGATAAGTTTGGTTATGTTAGCTCTGATTATTACCCACTCCTTGGAGTCTTAGGTTTATAGATTTGGGTTGGTGGTTCTTAGTTACGGTGTGTCTTGCTTAGCCATGCTTAGACCGATAAAAGTTGAATCGGTGGAAGGTCACCACCTTTTCGCGGGTATAGGATTTTTATTTACTTTGTTACTGGTATGGTTGGTCTAAACTTGAGGATGATAATATTGAGACCGGATAGGAAAGTATAGGGCGGTTAAGGACCGGCCGTTGTTAATTGTTGGCCTAAACATTTTCTGTTCAAACCACATGTCGAATATAATGCTTAGACAAGCTGAATATCTCATTTGCCGACTGGCGTTTGGGTCATGACGGCATGTCTTGACTGACACGCACGAGTGACCACTGGGCTCGCACGAGACACGGGACCGGTCCTCTCTGACATGTCGATTGTCCAACCGTTCAGGAATGGATGAGAGAAAGGTTAACATGAGTGCCCTCTTATGCGATGTCACGAGTTGCATAAGCCGGATGGTCCTCAAGTCATGTGGGTTCAATTGAACTCCCTTGTAGGGTGTATAATCAGTTCGAATCATAATGGTCTTAGTTATGACTAACCTTGGTGTCTATTGATTTTCATCATAGTTAACAACTTCACTTAATTAATCACTGATGGTATAGCTGTGGGCTATGTGGGAGATGTATTAACACATCTTTTGCTACTATGGTACATAAGTATAATTGGTTGGGTTTTGTAATTACTTACCCATGGGTGTTTACTTTATGCTTATGCTTATAATCTATTAATATCTACCGCTTTTCCGTAATAAATACCGTTGCATTATTATCCTTGCTAATGCCTTATTCATGATCCTTGGGGTCGAGATGTATATCCCATGATTAGGTCTTGCTGAGTACCTTCGTACTCACATTTGCATTGTTGAACTTTTGCAGGGTGAGGATGAGATGGTTTTTGGCTATTTCTTTCCTACTGATGCCGGCGAAGGGGATGAGTAGTCTTTTTTCGTCCTTTGCATGATGGTGGTGTTTGTGGGCTGAGCACAACTGTCTTTGGTTTGTTTCAAAAATGTTTTCCGCTACGTAGTACTCGTCGTTGTCTTTATTAGAACCTAAATTAGAACTTGGTACCTTGTTTAATTATATTTTAGAAAGTTTGAGAGCTAAAACTACAACTCTGCTGCCCTCATTCTTGTATGTTTCAGTTATGAACCTTTTACTTATAGTTTGTAATAACTTATCTAAATATGTGGGATTCCTATGTGATGTGTGCAACGTTGATTACTGATATGCTATTGTCCTGGCGTTGTTTGGGATGCATATCGGAGGACTACTGGGGTTGATTTTTCGTTAGTTGAATTTGAGCTTGTATATCATTTGAGAAATCAAGCTAATTCGACTAATTAGAACCCAACTTGGATTCCTCATAGAAAGTCTCAGAATTATCTTATCCCCAACCTTATCCATCCTCAGTCTTCTCCTCAACTCCAGCAGCACTGCCACCACGAGGAGGATCCCAGCACATCCACGCAGTTGTCGATCCATCTTGGATCCGTGCCATCGTCCACCCATGCCATCCTCTAGTTGGGCCGCGCCACCCCTATCGTCCTTTACATGCATTGCCACAATCATTGGCAAGTCAACGCTTCTGTAAGATATCATGAGACTCAAGAACATCTGCGCATCTACCTTCACGCAGTGCTACAACACAAGAACAACCGTCCCAACCGGAACGATCGAGGACCAAAGCAGTCAACGATATCGCGCTGGCGAACGAAGCTCGGCTCACACTAGCCATGGTGCTCTCATAGGCAGGCAAGACCTTCCACAAGGCACCCAATCCATCCAGCGACGCCTCAGACCGAACCTCAACTCACGACTAACCATCCACGCCAGACTACTGGCAAGAAGCGAAAACCACATAGAATCGTGTTAGGAACAAATTCACGAGCTCTCTGATCAGTGTTGCAACCGTGACCTATCATGAAGTCCCAGCCCCAAGGCGGTTGGGCCCCAAGCCTTCGATTCAGAGAGCCGTCAAGCAAAGTTCCCCTCTTTTCCGCACGTCGACCAACATTGTCAGATATGCCAAAGAGTCCAATCTGACCCACTGGCTCAAAGATTATCGCCTCACTTGCTGAGCAGGTGGGCTGGACGACCTATTTGCCGTCCAGTACCTGTCACTCTTCTTGGTCGACTTGGTAGGGAACTGCTCGGGCATCTTCCGGCTAGCTGCATCCGCGATTAGTCCAACCTCCGACATATCTTCATCATCAACTTCCAGAGGACCTACACACGTCCAGTAACTCTTAGGACTTAAAGAACTGCAAGCAGAAGTCAGGTGAGTTGCTCCAGAACTATATCCGGCACTTCTCTCAGAAATGCAATGAGCTGCCTGATGTAACCAACGCCGACGTCATCAACTCCTTCACCTGAGGAACAACATCCAGGCCTCTAGTCCACAAGCTAGGGTGTAAAAATCCTCGCACAGCCCACTATCTCCTCGACTTGCCACCAACTTTGCCACAGGAAAGGAGGTCATTCAAGCCAACTTTGTCAAGGACCGGGATAAGAACAAGGAGAAGTTCAAGACCGAAACGCCGTTTCGACCATCACGATGACCAGTCGGGGAAGCGGCTTGAGTAACAAAAGAACCAAGAAGAGCAAGCAGCATCATGATGAGTTCTTGGGCATCACCAATCAACCCCCCGACCTCAAGTATGCGACCATGATGACTAATTGGATAAGCTCCTCGACAAGCTCTGCTCGAACCACAAACCCCAGTCAGGCACCTCTACAAGGACTGCAGCTTGATGAAGTCCTGGAGGGGCGATCTACAGCCCTAGTAATGACCTCGTCGGCCTGACCCTCCAGCGAAGGACGGTGAGGGGGACGGAGGTCCTCCTTTTCACGAACCAGAAGGTTATCCCGCGATCTTCAGCAGGTCGATGGCTGATGAGTCTTGATATCATAACATGCTTACCATGAGGGAGGTCAACATCACCAATCCTACCATCCCGACAACCTTAAATGGTCCGAATCGCCCAGCACCTTTGATCGGTCTGACCATCCCAACAACATACCGCAACTGGGACGTCTTCCACTCGTGCTCGACCCCATCTTCAACACCACTCGGCTCACCAAGATCTTCATAGATGGCGACAGCGCCCTCAACATTCTCTACATTGACACTTTCAATGCCATGGACATTTCAGGTCGGATATCTGTCTGAGCAACGCCCCAATCTACAGAGTCATCCCCTAGGACCACATTGTACCCTAGGATAGATCGACCTCCTGTCACCTTTGGCAATCAAAACAACTTCAAGACGGAGAGGCTCACCTTCGAGGTGGTCGACTACGCGGGCACGTACCACACCATCCTCGAATGATCGCGCTACGCCAAGTTCATGGCCGTCCGCAACTATGTTTATCTCAAGCTAAAGATGCTCAGCCCCAACGACGTCATCATCGTGGCATCGCGCTTCTAGCACATGCACATCTACGAGGCAGGAGGCCATGGCCGTCGGCGGTTTGGCCGAACTAGCAGAGCTCCGCAAGACCGCGAGTTCGGACAGCATCCTTGACTCCAAGTCACCGACCCGCCAACGACTCTAGGAGATCATCATCGACTCTTTCGACTCTGCCAAGAAGGCCAGGGTCGAAATAATGCTCTTCAACAAATAGAAAAGCGTGCTGGTTGACTTCCTCATTGTAAATCAAGACATCTTCCCTGGAAGCCCTCCAACATGCCAGACATCCCAAAGGAAGTCACCAAGCACTCCCTCAACAGCATCCCTAGATCCCGACCAGTCCAACAGAGTCTCCGACGCTTCGACGATGAGAAGCGGTGGGACATCGAGAAGAAATCGTGAAGCTACTCAGCTCCAACATCATCAAGGTGGTCTACCATCCCGAGTGGATTGCAACCCTGTAATGGTCAACAAAAGAATAGAAAGTGGAGGGGAGTGTTGATTACACTAGTCTCAATAAAGCATGGCCGAAGGATCTGTTTCCACTGCCACGCATCGATCAGGTGGTCGACACCACGGCCGGTTGCGAGACCCTTAGTTTTCTGGATACGTACTCCGGGTACCATCAGATATTTATGCGCGGTTCTGACCAGCTAGCCATGTCCTTCATCACCCCATTTGGCTCCTTTTGCTACGTCACCATGCCCTTCGGACACAAAAACACCAGGGCAACTTATTAGTGCTACATGCAGAAGTGCTTCGATGACTAGCTAGGTCAGAACCTAAGGTCTATCTCGACAACATCATCAGCAAGTCCCGAAAAGCCTCTAATCTCATCAGAGAGACCTAGAAGAGACATTTGCCAACCTTCGTCGGTACCGCATCAAACTCAACCCCAAGAAATATGTCTTCGGCGTCCCCCCCCCCGGGCAAGTTGCTCGACTTCATCATCTTCGAGTGCGACATCGAAGCCACTCTCAAGATGGTCGCCGCGATCGGAAACCTCGGTCCCATCAAGAACGTGAAGGGAGTGTAGAAGCTCACTGGGTGTCTGGTGGCTCCTAGTTGATTCATCTCCAAGCTTGGTGAGAAGGCCCTGCCATTCTACCAGCTCCTGCAGAAATCCGACCACTTCGCTGGACCATCGAGACCCAGGAAGCATTCGAGTGGTTCAAGACTCTCCTCTCGATACCTTCGATCCTAACCTCTACAGCCTTTTGTTTTCCTCTACTTCAATACATCTCGGCAACCACGAAGGTCGTCAGCACAGTGCTCGTCGTCGAGCGCCCGAAAGAGGGTTGAGCCCTGAAGGTCCAGTGGCCAGTGTACTTTATTAGTGAGTTGCTCGCCAACGCCAAGAATCGGTACATCCAAGCGGAGAAACTTCTCTACGCCATACTCATCACCAGGCGCAAGCTACGCCACTACTTCGACAGCTATCCTATCTGAGTGGTAATGACTTTCCCTCTTGGAGAAATCATCAATAGCAAGGACACAGTCGGGTGGATTGCAACCTGGGCGATGGAGCTCATGGGCCACGACATCTCATACATACCTCGACAAGCTATGAAGTCGCTGGTCCTCACCACTTCATCACCAAATGAACCGCCAACCTCGATCGACCTCGAACATTGGACGATGTACTTTGATGGATCCTACATGCTCAAGGGCTTGGGGGTCAACATCATCCTCCTCTACCCGATGGGCAACAGGTTTCGGTACATTTTGCAAATACACTTTCGTGCCTCCAGCAATGTAGCCGAGTATGAGGCTCTCCTCACGTGCTCTGGATGGCTCTACATCAATCACCCTCGGGTTTTCAAGGTTCTACGTCAAGTGCAACTCTGAGCTCGACATCAATCAAGTGATGAAATACTAAAGCTGCCGAGACCCATAGATGGAGGCCTACTGCCAGGAAGTTTGCTTAAGCTCGAAGACAAGATCGACGGGCTCAAGCTCCACTACATTCTACACCACAATAATGAAGCGGCTGATGCGCTCACCAAGATGGCCTCAGGGCGGGATCCCGTCCCCGATGACATATTCCTCGAGATCCTCACCGACCCGAAACCAAGAGGGTTGGCAACTGACCTTTGTACCCAGGACCCAAGGTCTCGAGACATCTCTGCCTTCCAAAGGGACGGCACTCTTCGTCCTAGGCGACGATGAACTCTTCAAGAGAACTCCGAGCGGCATACTCCAATGCTTCATCCCTCAGGTGTAGGTTCGGCGACTTCTAGAAGACATTCACACGGGAGTCTGGACATCACACTGCCCCGAGGGCCTTGGTCAGAAAGGTCGTTCGGTAAGGTTACTACTAGCCCACAACAATCTCAGATGCCGAGCGGCTGGTACGACCATGCAAGGGGTGCCAGTTCTACACCAGATAGACACACATGCCAGCTCAAGAGCTCTAGATGATTCCAATCACTTGGCAGTTCGTGATGTGGGGATTTGACATCCTCGAGCCTTTTCTCAAAACGCCCGGGGGCTTCACCCATCTCTTCATCGCTGTCGACAAATTTACCAAATGGATTGAAACCAAGCCAGTCCTGAGCATCTCCTCAGGCCAAGCCATCAACTTCTTCTACGACATCATATGCCGGTTTGGGCTCTTGAACTCCATCATCATCAACAACAGTTGGTAATTCGTCGGTTGAGATTTTCAAGAATTCTACAATGAGTAGCACATCAGACTCGACTTCGTCTCCACGGCCCATCTGAGAACCAACAGTCAGGTCGAGCATGCCAACGGAATGGTGTTTCAAGGGCTCAAGCCTCGACTCTATGAAACCATTGAGCAGGCGACTCGACAATGGGTCCAAGAGCTCCCATCTGTGTTATTGAGACTGGGGATGACCCCGAGCAGGATGACAAGCGTCACTCCATTCTTCATGACCTTTAGGGCAGATTCTGTGATGCCCACCGACCTCGACTTTGACTCTCTGAGAGTCTGAGCCTACGAAGAATGGGGGTTGGAGGAAGGATGACAAGACGCCCTGGACCAGCTAGATGAAGCATGCGACGTGGCCATCCTACGATCTGCCAAGTACCAACAGGATCTACGATGACTACACTCATGACGAATCAAGGGCCGAGCCTTCTATGTGGGGGATCTGGTCCTCAAGGGAGTTCAGACTAGGGACGGCCAATATAAGTTATCACCCCTCTAGGAGGGACCATACACCATCAAGCGAGACCTGAGGTCTAGCATCTACAAGCTGGCAGATGAAAATGACAATGAACTCTCCAGTGCCTGGAACATCGAACAATTATGCCTATTCTACCCCTAATAATATCAGATAAGTGAAAAGTTTTCGAGCACTCTTGCTGTGTTTCAAACGCAAAAGAAACACAGAAGTTTCTGACGCCAAGATTGTCAGGACAAGGAACCCTTGTGGGTTGGACTCCGTGTCCCCCACCAGAGGGTCTGTCCTCCCGAAACCTCGAAAGTTAAGTTCGGAACTCACGTAGGCTTGAATCTGCATGTTTCCCTGGGTTGGCGTGACTTAACTTTTGTAACAACCGGTGATTTGAACTATCAAATTTGAAATAAAGTTTGAGTTTGAATCACTTGTCCATCTGTTGTCTGAAATCTTGATTTTCAAGTTGGATCGTCCAGCACCTTGGGCCACGTAACTTTTCCTTTCGTGCGTGACCTGGACTCCCGACTTATTGGAAGAGCGATCACCGGCCCAGCTTGGCCAGCCAGCAGCAAGCTGGCATGCGAGTTTTGCCAGCCGAGCAAGCGTCGACCGCGACCAGAAAAGCTCCTCCACCACGTGTCAGCATCCCAGGTTCTAACCTCCACTCCAAGATGCTTCGGACGTTCCTGTTCCTCGGCGTTGGAGCCTTAGTCGTGACGCCTATAAAACTGCCGGAGCAGTCTTTTTCTGTAGCCCTTTCCTCCGCGCCGCCAGGTGAGAGCCATCGTTCTTCCTTGTCCTTTCCCATTCTGTTCTGCTCGCGAGGTTCTTAGCTCGTTGAATCGCAGGCGAATTCGAGGAAGAGGATCGGGTTGAGCTCTACTCCGCGCATCGTCTCCGTCGGTGGGTTCTCTTTACCAGTTCCGTTCCCAGTCCTCCCATCGCCATTTGCTTGGATGTTGAGAGCGGGGTTGATCCGAGTTGCAGTTCTGCTGTTCGCACCCAAGCTGTACCCAGTTGATGCGGTCACCGAGGAGCAACGTCTGAGAGCTGCAGACACCTTCGCTAAATCCAACCCCGTCGCACGCGGATCTTAGGCCGTCTTCGTCGCACCGACCCGTTCAACCGCCTTCTTCGAGGTCTAGAACCGCTCAAGTTTCGGTGAGTTCCTGTGTTGCCGTCTGCTTTTCCTCTCGTGGTTGGCTATCAAGTAGATCGGTGGATGTGTAGGATTTCTATCGTTTTGGCCATTCTAGTCTTCATCTCATGCTGATCTGGGAGGTGCTAATCTCGACTCATCTCATGGCCGAAGGGAGCAGCTCTACTCGGAGCTCAGCAGTTGGCCGCCGAGTTCTCAGTTCTGGTTCGTCGTTAGTAAGCTTCGCTGATCGTTGTCTTTCGTTATGTCGTCTCGTTGAAGCGGTGACTGGTCCATTTTCTCGTTTAGCGCCTTCGGTTTGTCAGAGCTCCGGAGTTCACGTCAGCATCATGCCGTGTGAGAGCCTCGCCGTCAACCTCGCCGCTGAGTACAACCGGTGCCTCTGTCATCTCGTCACACCAAGCCCAGAGTAAGAAGCTTTTCCCCATACAGCCCCGCCGTTCGTGCAAGTCTCATCGTCGTTCTGCGACCGCTCGTCTTAGCGTTGTCTCTGCGTCTTGTGTTCGTCTTGCTGTGGGTGATCATGTAACCGTAGGCTACAGGCAGGATAGTCGATTAGTCTCGTGTGCAGCTGCTTGGAGCGAGGACCTCGTAGCCGTCGATGCCAAGTCCTGGTTGAGCAGATTGTTCCGTTCCTTTTTGTTGGCCGAGTAGGTTGTGCGCTGGAGGTCGAAGAAAGCAACAGGGTCCAGCGTCAGTGCGTGGCAGGAGAGTTCGAAGGTTTAAGGCTTAGGTTCAGAGGTTCAGAGCTTAAACTTCCTGGCATGTTTCTTGAGCACGAGTCACAGGAATTCAGTACTACTCCGTATCGTTGTTCAAGTTGTGCTGATCTGCTTGGAATTTAGTCCACGAGATGCTGTTCGTGGCAGTCTGTGCCTCATGGGACCGAGCTTGTATAGAGAGAGAGACAGAGGACCAAGTGCATGGTTCTGTGGCAGCAGTTCAGATGGTAAGAACGTTGTTTGTCTGTCGGCCTTGGGCAGTGTGCACCGTTCTAGTGCTATCACGAGTTCACGTGAAGAAGGAAATTATAAGTTTATCTTTTTCTTGGAATTTCTTTTATATGGTTAATCTTCTGAATCCAAAGAGAGTTCTGTTTAGTTTTCAATGTTTTTCTAGTATGTCTCGTTAAATCTGTTCCGTCGAGTTTTTCGCGTAGGTACCTTCTCAGATTCGAGTTTGGAACGTTTAGTCTCGTAATTTAAATTTGAATTTAATTATTCAAATTTAAATTTACTATTTAAATTAGTTCACACCCTTTTTCATATCGTTTGTCTAGTTGGAGAAGTTGCTGGACCTATGTCCCGGATGGGATATCGACTCACAAGGCAAGCCACGCTCCTTGACCAATTTTGTACCGAGCATTTCAAACTGCATGTTTTGTTTGTAACTTTAATTTTGCATGCTAACTATTTTAAAAGATGCTAGCAACATCTCTAAGCCGTGCCTATTTACCGTTCCACATATTATGAGCTCTAGGACTGCTTTAGTACTATTACTTTACTTTTATGCTTAGCCATGCTTAGTTGCATTTATTTACTACTTCACATCTTATCACTATAAAAATGAAATTGTGTTAAATGTTTAGAACTGTGCTTTAAATGTATGTGTTTTGCAAATAACTCTATACAAAACTATTTAGCTGGGGCAGGAAGGAGTATAAGGAGCTGAAAGACTTTCGAGAAGTCCCTATGAGAGTACCTATGGCGGGTACACTAGAGGACCGAGTCCTTCGAGCCTTGTACGCTCAGTCGACAACCATGGACACCACGCTACCCTGTATGGGCAGTGGCTTGATTTTGAAGTTTGTTGAGGCTGGTTGCTTACCTGTGGGTTGACGGTGATTTGTTAGTGTGGTGTAGAGCTTTGACTCTCCACATTAGTGTGAGATACCTCACCCGATCAGTGGTAGACCTTTCACAGCTCTAGGACCCGGCAGCGTAGGCGACTGAAGGATGGGTAACGCCAGCTAAAGCTTGCGGAAGGGTTTTGTGTGGTTGTTATACTTGGGCTGTGGCCACAATTCCTTGTATGACGCCACTTCTCGTGGGTCCAGGTGCACAAACTCTGCAGAGTTACAGTCAATGCGCATTGCCACCTCCTTTTTGAAGGACAACCCCCTGAGCAGTGCTTCTCGTTGAGTAGTTTTGTTTTCTTCTCTCTACTTCTGTTTTAAAATGTTTTGCACTCCGACCTTTGAGCTGTGGCCAGGTGTAGAGATTACACCGGCATTTAAAATGAACCCCCGTTCGGAATAACAGAGATCTCTGCGAGGCAAGATAATAAAATTGGACTGTTTTAAAATAAAACTTCTTGCATTTTCAAAATAAAATATTTTGAACTTGTATTTAGCACTTGAGCTAGCTTTTATCCTTGAAACTATCCTTTGCATGCATACATTGTTGATAGGTAGTGTGCGGTTTGCTGAGTATTCACATACTCATGGCTTTTCACGCCCTTCTTTTTCAGAGGTTAGCTAGAAGATTATTCTAGTCTATCTTCCGGCTGTGATTTGAGGTTCGCCTGCACTCGAGTTGCCTGTGGAGGAAGTGCTTCGTCTTAGTGTTTGCTCTCGCCCGTTGCTTCCGCTGCTGTTCCAGTTCTTTGATTCTCGGTAGTTTTGTTCTGTTTTAAGAAGTTCAGTAAGTCTTGTGGATGATCTCGTTGATTTAGCTTATCTTATCCTTGTTTCTTACTTGTGATAAATGTGTTACCAACCATCTGGGATTAGCGAAGGCACGTAAAATTGGGTCTTATCGAAGGTAAGAAAACCCGGTCGTTACAACTTTGAGTATCATAGTAGTCTGACCCTCCCGTCTCTCTTCGCTCTCAAGCTCTGTGCCTCCATACCGGGACCCACTCCCATCCTGTACCAAGCGTCCGGGTTACCCTCGGCCAAGCAAAATAAACTATCCAGGCTGGTGACCACTTTATGGCTACATTAAGTCCGAACCTCAACCCTGCTAGCTATACCTGGCCTGGTCGCTCAACAACGCCCAATGGAACCTTGAGAATGCAGTGTAACAAAGTTTACATAGCAAAATGAGGGTCGGATTGTTATTTATTTACAGCACTTCGCTAAAACTACACTACTGTATTCAAACCGCTTCCGCAGGAAGTCCTACGAGTTGAAGATAGAACAGAGTTGTTGTGGTAAGGGCTGCTCCTCCGCCGCAAGCTTGTCAACCTTCTCGTCCATTGTGCCGCCCACGAAGCCATTCGCGATACGCTCAAGGTCGGCGTTCGGGTAGTGCGACTAGGCTTGGGTCAGAGTCAGCGAACTCCACCCTCAAGTGCGCCGATCATCGCCTCCTTGACAGTCCCGACAACTGCAGAAGCACCTAGTGTGCGTGCTCCGCATGCAGAGACGACGCACTGGAGACGTCTGCAAAAAAACGCCCGAGCATAGACGCGACGTCTCCCTTCAAGCGGCCGAACTCATGGCACGCACCTGCAAAAATCGACAAGCTAAGTTTCACAGTTTTACTCAAACAAACTATGTTTCGCGAAGATTTCAAGCTCTTAACATCACGCTCCTCCACAAGAGCGGCGACAACTCCCTTGGCATCGGCCAGCTCCGGGTGAAGCTGGGCAACCATCGCCTCCGCAACCTCACAGGCCTCATCAGCAATCGTGCAGGCCTCCTCGGTGGCCACGGGGGATCGTCAGCAGATGTGGAGGCCTGCAGAGCGGTGTTTTGGCACCCCGGAGTGCCTCCGCCTCTGAGGCCTAGGAGTCGGCCTACTACTGGAGCCCTGTGTTAGAGAAAAGCGATTTCACCCACAATCCAAAGATACCCAAGAGGAGCGAGAGGACTTACGCTTCACAGCATGCTGGCAGGCGACGAGCTCGGCTGAGATCTCGGCCTTGTCAGCCCGAAGATTGTTAGCCGCCGCTCGAGCTTTCTCCAGCTCCTCTTTGAGGGCCGCAACCTCCGCCAACAGTTCGTCGCCAAGTCGCGGACGATCCATTGTGCTGCCGAAGAAAAATAGTCAACACTGCAGATAGCAAAGTGAAAGGCAGAAGACTGATAATTACTTACCCGGCACTCCTGCAGTTCAGGATCCTAGAAGGCATCCCAGCACCTCACCAGCTCATCCAACCCCTGACTGAAGCTTGCACAGGCAGCCACAATAGACTAGTGAAGTACTCGACCTGGTCATCACAATGCAGCCAGGCCCCAATCGTTGCCACGCCCGAGGGATCATCATCCTCTGTGCCCAACCCCTGGAGATTCGAGGTCGACGGTGCGGCAACAATCGCAGCGGCCATTGGTGCCGTGACCACCACCACCACCATCTCCCCACCCTCACCCAGGGGCTCTCCTGGGTCTCAGCGGCGACAGACGGAAGTGGCACCACCGGATCCTCAGCGACAATGGCAGGCAGCACCACCGACCGGTCCTCCTAGGCCCCTACTCCCCCTGGCCCTCAGCACCTGTGGCCGGGGGAGGTAGCACTTCTTCTTCAGCAACCGCCTCCTCCTGACTACCGGTGGCAATGGTCGGGGGAGGCGGCAACTCTTCTTCAACTGCCTGCTCGTCGGACTACCGCTCCTCCTTCAGCCTCAAAGGTCTCCTCCGATATAGAGGCAACCCCAAAAGACTTCACAGCGGCGATTGATGATGGCGCCCTGTCAAATTAAACATCCAAATTCAACATGCAGGAAAGACAAACAAAAACTTCAACAATCAAACTAAGTAAGGAAACTTATGCCGTCGACCAACAGATAGGGAGAGGGTGACCCCAGCCAGGTGATGAGACGCTTGCAGTTGGAGCCCACAGGCCCCCACTCTCACTGTGCTGATATTGGGAGAAACAACAGAAGTAGCAGCAGCAGCAGAACCCTCACCCTTCGTCTTTTGGGCAAGGGCTCGGCAGCGTTGTCCGACGTCCTTCTACGACTGCGAACGACAAAAGGCACGTTGTCGGAGGAGTCGGAGCCCCCCACATCAACGATAAGGGCCGGCAGCGCCACGCTTTTAGCAGTGGCCATGGGGTTGGAGCCGAGATCCCCGACCCTGCGGTGGCAGAGAGGGTTGCCCCCCAACCGAGGTCGCCGCAGACCTCCCGGTTGGCACCGGTGTTGCTGGGACGGTCACCCACACCGACTCCGTCAGCACAGTTGTAGGAAGATCCCCAGAGACTCACGGGTCACCACACCCCTCGCCGAGGACCTTGTCGATGATGCTGATTCCCCACGACCCCCGTCGGGACGAAGCTATGTTCCCCTTCTTCTTCTTTTCAGACCCGACCGCGACAAAACCAGAGGGGCCTACCCGATCATGACTGGCATCAGCACCACTGGAACATGCGAGTGACACTCATCTACAACAACATTGAAGAGGCTGAATTTACAAAGGGATCACTTACCAATGCTCCCGGCCGACCCTCAGATAGCGGCTCCGGTCTACCGATCATATCTATGGGGACGTTCTCCTCCAGGAGCCGCAACACCTAGATCACAACCTCCTCTTCCAATAGCTCCGAAGCGGAGAGGCTGAATGTAGCGCCTCACTAATGTCGCAACCTGCCCGACACCGGTCAGCCCCTCGCTCCGAAGCTGCAAAATTTGCTGCAACAGCAGTTGAGCGCCCTGGTCTCCATGGCCGTTGGCTCGCGGACCACAAGTGGAACGCAGGGGCTTTGTCGTGGAATGCCGAGATTTCAGGACGATGTTGTCAAGGTAGAACCACTCATCGTTCCACCCTTTCAGCGATGTCGAGGCAACCGAACATACTCCTGCGAACGTGCGCGATACACTACAACAGGACAGGTATATAGCAAAACCATCATTTGTTGTTATATGTACAAAAAAAGTGTTGCTGGCATCTCTGGCAACACTTATTAAGTGTTGTTATAGGTGGTGTTGCTAGGTTAATGATTTGCAATACAAATAAAAGTGTTGGTAGAAACCAAAAATTGCTTCTACATATAGCTACTACAACACATTTTTTTAAGTCATAGCAACACATTGTAAATCATTATTTTAAATATTAATAACACTTGTTAGCAACACATGGTAAAACAGAACAACACTACATTTTTCTTTCCAGTTCATGTTTGCAAACAAGAGCCAAAATTATCATTCCCTCTTTGCTAGAAAAAAGCAGAATACAACTCCAAGATAGCATCACAGTAAAATTATATTGCTTTGAGTGAGAATTACATTGTCCACACCGTTGCACACATCCAGTGTTCCTTTACAAAATTAAAACAGGAAACTAGAGTAAAATGACTCCTAATGCCGGCCACTGTGCTCTCGACAGGCAGGTTGAGAACGTGGAAGAAATGCTTCCACAGTGCAAAGTAGGGAGGAATCCCCATATATGCCTCGCACAGCGTGACGAAGGCGGTGACCTGCAGCACCTTGTTTGGAATAGGTGGTGCATCCCGACGCCATAGTAGAAGAGAAGGCCACGGAAGAAATCATAGCACGGGAGAGCGAGCCCGCACTCATGGAAGCCGGTGAAGCTCATCACCCCCTGGTCCCACGGCGTCGGCACCTTTTCACACCCCCTCCCCCCCCGCCGGGCACTAGTTAATGATGACCTTCGGCTGGAGGATGCCCACCCTAGTGAGGGCATAAAGCTCCTCCTCATTGGTGCAGGACCTCCTTAAGGACGCAGCCATGACAAACACAAGGGAGGTGAAGGCGAGCGCAAGGAATGCGAAGGCGTTGCATGTGCATCAGCAGCTGCGCCCGCCAGATGTGACGCGCACTCATCTGACACCGGCTTAAATGCCCAGTAGATGCCTCGGGCACCGCATGCGTGAAGCATGGTGCTCCAACCACCATTCAATCGACGTGCTCTGGCTTTCTGATATCCCAAGCAATTTCCTTTTTCGCAATCAAGATCCACCGTCCATGTGACGCGGTGAAACTGTTCGTTCATCGAGCTCGCCCCCGAGAATTTTAACCATCTCGCGGGATCAGGACCCACGCTTCGGAGTAACCAAGAGTCATCCGACTAGTCCTACTGGTCCGACCTAGGCACTTACCTTTTTCGAGGATGGTCATTAACCAATTCAAATCCCAACCTTCAACGGTCAAGCGGCTCGAGCCTCTCTATCTAACCCCTGTCAATCGAATGCACAAGGGCATGCTCCCTCAACAAAAAGGGTTCTGACCCTACAACTAAGCTATCGAAAAGCCAAATTTCATCGATCCGACCCCGGTCGGTCGAATGCACAAGGGCACGCTGCCTCGGTAAAAGGGTTCTGACCCTATAACTCAGCTGTCTAAAAGCAAAATTCATCTCTCCGACCCTAAGGGGTCAGACTCCATCGTCACTTCTCGAAGGCATTTTCAATCAATACAAGACCCCCCCCCCATCGACCCTCCGGATTGCCTCGAGACTTGGGGGGCTACCCCCTACGAGCGAGCTCATGCGCCTCCATAGGACCGACTACCACGAATCAGATACAAAGCAAGATCCCGCGACCGACCCTTTGGATCGTCAGGGGCTATGCACTACGGGAGTGCTCACGCGCTCTCGAAGGACCGACCGCTGCAAGTCGGCTAAAAAGCATAAAAATTATGGTCCAACCCCCCACCGTCTCAATAGAGTTCCAAATGATGCTGCATTTGAGGGTTACTGTCGGGGTTGTATACCTCAGGTGTCTACAGTTTCGATCCAGCCAAAAGGCCCAGCTATAAAAGACGGCCCATTGTGTCGCAAGCCGCATCCAGTTTCCTAAACGGTTCGACCCCATCAAGTCAAGGCCTGTCTGACCCCTGGGTCGGGCACAGCCTTACTCATCCGACCCACGGGTCGGGAACCAACTTTTTATGACCAACCCCTGAGAAGAGCGAAGGTTCCTGACAATGTGCAGTAGGCGTGGTCTGATGAAAGGTGAAGGGAAAGTTGGTTTTGTCTCGCCCACGCTGGACAAAAGATGAAGACGAGGACAAAGACACAATGATCTGACGCTCAAAAGCTATCAGACATAACAACTTCAGGAGTTTTTTACTATTTAACCCTTTTTAATTAATATTTTGTAAAAAATCTGGTCGAAATTAAATTTTTAGGATTTAGGCCGTTTTAGTCACGCCAATTTAATTGATGTGATCATAGTTAAAATAATATCATTTCGACTAACGTGGCTAATTACATGTAAGCGACGATTTTCACGTTGGATTTTAGTCACGCCAATCAAAATGGCGTGATAAAGAGCACTCTCTTGTCCTGCTCACTTGCCTGTCAAAGTATAAAAAGAAGACGCACCACACTTTGTACACAGCACACCCAATTGCTCAGTTGGCTAGCTTGTGCATGGGTCTATCCTGGAGACCAGGTATCAAATCCAGTGGGAACAAATATTCTTTTTGCATTTTACTAGTACTTACATATTTTTAATAGCTCATTCAATTAGCTTTTTGGTGGCTCAAATTTATGCCAAATAATTTGGTGGAAGTTTATAGTTATATGCAACCATCCGATCTGAACAAGTATAAAAAATATATTTTTTCATAAAAATTCTTCCCAGATTGCTAATCTATAGAAAAGTACAACACTTAACAAATTTTTAGCGATACATTTGACTACCTTTTAGGTAACTAAAATTTACGTGAAGAAATATAATCAAAATTACATAAACAGTTTATATTTCTGTAGCACGGATGGATGCATATAATTTTGAATTTCCACCAAAAAATTATTTAAAATTCTTCCTATAAATTTTGAGTAGTGTACTAATCATGAAAACATACAAATACAGAGCAGTGTACTATTTTCAGTTGCCCTTTACGGCCATACTTAACTACACTTGGTATCGCTGATTACCCCTTTGCATAAATATTTTCTCTTCCGGGAGCTCCTTGCATCATTTGAGATAATTCCTTTCTTGACAATAAAAAAGTCAGTGCTTTCTTCTTTGGCTCTTTTTTTTGTCTTTTGAACTTCCTTTTAAGAACAGAAATCTATATTTGCTTCCTTTCTTGACCTTTCAGTCAGTTTAAGCCCCCCAACAATGTTAAGTAAGGGTGAATTGATCATTTTACCCCTCATATAAATAACCAATATAATTCTATTTGCAAATGTGTTAATATGAGTGTAAACTAATTTAAAATTATATTTCTATTAAAACAGAAATTGCAAAGAATTTTTATTTAAACGGAAGTTTATAGTTATATGCAAACAGAAGCAGTGGGCCCCAGGCGTTCGAAGTGGGGAATTTTTTTCTTATTTAAAGCATTTTAATTTAATATTTTAAAAAAGCACGTGCGGAACTAAATTTCCAGGATTTAGTCCATTTTAGTGACGCTAAACTAACTGACGTGATTAAAATAAAAATCACACCATTTTGATCGGCGTGAAAAATTACATGTAATCGATGACTTCCACGTTGGATTTAAATCACGTCAATTTGATTGGCACGATTAGTAACTTAGTCACACCATTTAATTAGGCATGGCATTGCATGTGCTGAAATCCTCAATACTCAATGTACATATAGGCGCACATCTCCGTTCTATCACAAATTAAATGGAGTTGTGCGTCTATACATCCATTAAATATTGAGGGTTTCAGCACAAGGAATGTGACCCCATATTAAATGGTGTGATTAAGATACTGACTTAAATCTAATGTGAAAGTCGTCACTTACGTGTAATTTGTCACACCAGTCAGAATAGCATTATTTTTACTTTAATCATACAAGTTAGTTTGGCATGACTAAAACAGTCTGAGCCTGAAAATTTAGTTCCGCACATGTTTTTTTAAAATATTAAATTAAAATGGTTCCCTAACCGTCAGGCGCCATCCGGTTACTTGGGCTCCAATCTTTCTATCCCCAGTCTGACCTCTATGTAAGGTCGCGCCGGAAATCCTACAGAGCAAAAGCGCATACACACAGAGAGAGTTCTTTAGCAAACAACACACACATCACGACCAACCCGATCAAAGCATATTTGACACTCTCCAAAAGATCTAGAGTTCTTACCTGAGCAATAACCCTAGTGCCTTTGTAACCTCATTCGATCCATCTTTATGATATATACACACCTTTGATCCTGAACATAAGGTATTACGTCCCCGCGAGTGTTCAAACCAGGCTAACATCTCTTGAGTTTTTTTAAGACTAAAGCACCACAATAAGAAGTATGCATGAACCTCTCTCCGATACACAAATTCTACTGTGGCTGTGATACGAAACGTCGACACGCTTCAAACTCAAAAGGAAATGGAGCCGCCTTGGATGAATCCATTAAGGGCTCGTTCGGAAGCCTGGGAATGATTCCATTGGCATGATTGCTTTCAGATGGGGATTAATTGCTTCAGAGCTCTTAGGCGGTGCGGTGCAGTTGCTGTTCTCTGTCGCTGAATTGCTACATATCGCGCGTCTGAAGTCACTGTTGCTGGTGCTGGTTTTACGCCGCAGATTTGGTTTCGTTCCAGGAGTATCGAGGTGTGGTTTGTTTCCTGTCTTGATAGCGAACAAAGCTGAGCTTTGGCTTGGATTAGTTCCGTCCAAATAGATCACCAAACCAGGTTTTCCTGTTGGAATCAATCCCACGAAAGCGAACAAGGCCTAAAGCGGAAGATGCGGTCCACCGAGCTCGAGAACCCTGCCGTGGAAGCTCGATCCTACGAGCCTAGCGTGCAACAATCAAATCGAGCAAGGCAAGAACGAGCAACGCAAATCCAAGCAGAGGGAAGAGGAAACCAGGCGGTGGCGCACCGATGCGGAATGGCGCCGGGCAAATCAACAAGTCCGCTCCAAGGTCCACATGAGGTCTGCACGCTTTAATTTCTCCTGGTGCAGGCCCCTGGAACTGGAGGGTCTTTGAGGACAAAATCTAATTCTGGACCCCTTAATAAGCATGGTAAATCTAATTCTTGCTGCTATTCCTAACCCTATATTACTCTGTTGTCGTGGTGATATTTTGTTTTTTTGGTTCCCTCGTGGCCTAGAACATCTTGTTTGGAAGTTCCAAAGGGCATCTGCCCGAGCTCCTTCCTGACGTAAACAGTTAGTCCAACTAAAAATTCTTCATCAGCGGTGGGTGACTAATTTTGTCACACCCCAACTTGTAAAACACTGAAAATGTGCAGCACCTACATGTTGAGGGCAAAGTTCAATCCCTAGAGTAATCCCAATTCAAATCTGAATTCAACTAAATTAAAAAAATAAATGCCAAACAAACCCATTCCATAAACTCACCTTTTTATAAAAGAAATGTGCAAATGAGAAAATACAATAATTAACTAGGCTATATAATAGAATTTTGGAGAATTTATCATAATTTTTACAACTCACCTAATGCCTGTAACTGTTCAGTCAAATTTCAGAAGTCAACATTTTGTATAATTTATAATTCAAAATACGTGCAGATTCAGAACTTGGTGTGAAAACAAAAGTTGTTCAAAACATCATGTCCCATCGTCACAAAAAGTTTCATAATTTTTCAAGGCCGGAAAGGATAGTTTCTAGAGGAAAAACAGTGCACAGTTTCAAACTCCCAGAATTTCAAAATTCCTGCCAGTCCCTGTTCTTTCACCTCTTTCTCCCCATTGGACAGCTTGGGCGGCAGCCCCTGAGCCTGGACGCCGAAACCAGGCGTGCAGCTCTCACTCCTTCCCATTTTCCTCCTAGGCCAGAGCTTTTCTCCCCCTTTCCATCCCCTCAGCCACCACCACCATTTCCACCCTTGGAGCTCCCTGGAGCTGCTGGCATGCTGCTCTCCTTGCAAAACCGCTGCAGTAATCTTCTCCACTAGCACTTCTAGGTGCTCCATGTCTTATTTTCGTCCTCCCTCTCTTGGTTGGACAGAGATTGAGGTCTCTCCATTCTTTCCGTGAGGGAAAGAAGGAGCAGTAGGAAGCAAGCAGCAGAGCTGCAGCAGGGTGGCTAGGCAGCCTCTGGAATCATTCTAGTCTTCTTCCTCAAGCTAGCAGCTATGAATTTCCAACTAGACGTCACCCTCTTGCCGTCCGCTGGTCTTTGTTCTTCGACGGTGTGCCATTTGTTCCTTGTTCAGCTGGGTTCCTTGCTGCCGATCTGAGCTGCCGGGTTGAGCTAGACACTGCTATGGTGAGGCTGCATGACACTTATCCTCTCTCTGTGTTCATTTTTATTTTAACCATTCTTCGATCTGTTGCTGTGTTGCCATCCTATCCCAAGATTTGGAACCCATTGCCCTGCCTGAGAGAGGGCAGCAAGGAAGCTTGCTAGTTCAGCAGTGGCATGTTAATACTAACTCATTTCATTTCTTTCTCGAGTACAATAAAAGATTAAATGACTCAAAAATTATGAAATAAATTATGTTGAGTTCTAATAACCTGATTACATAATGGAATTGTTGCAATAGGCCCACTGTAGAGTAGTCTAAAGAGTTGTAATTACCTCCTTTAGCGGATTTGAATCATGATAAAATCAATGCACCTTCTCTCATGTCAATGCTAGTTCTGTTAGTTCACTCGCATTGGGTTCTTTTGCTGTTGTAAAAGTCAACTCATCCTAAAATTGATAAATGAAATAAATTCTCTGTTAATAAGCATGCATTGTGTTTTTACCTCTTGTGTCCATTTTTTTCCTTTTTTTTATCTTTTCACCATGGTAAATGTATGCATCTTTAAATTGTGAAACTTGTGCTAACAATCCTAAT
>BCLG01000809.1:0-48922 GCA_001602295.1 Zoysia matrella
GAAACAGTAAGCGCGTGAGTGGATTTGATCAAGCACCGCCACAACAGGGAATGCCTATAGTTGCTCCTGGTGTGACCCCAGGTATGTAATGAATAACGTAGTTATGTGGTTTCATTTTGCATATATCATGATCTGGGATGCAGTCCAATTGTGGCGACTGATGAACAATGAAGTGACTAGTCTTCCTCGTTTGCTAACCGTCATTAGTTTTCATGAACATGTATGCTAATCTTTTCTTCTTTCCCTTAACCATTATTTTATTAGCTTTTTTATGAGGTTGGAGTTTCAATTTCTAGCCGATGGTTTCAATCTACTAAAATCTACAATTATTATTTCCTGCCTGAGATTACGGTGATTTGTAGCTCACCAGAAATGGGTTGAGCTGTTAGAACTTAATTTCTATATCTGTGACCAGGTTAGGACCACTTTGACACCTTTAAGGCTCGGTAAATTCTGATGATGATTTTCGTACATAAAATACATCTATTCATTTTATTATGCTTGGTAACTGGAACTAAGCTAGTTTTTTTTTGTTTGTTCTTTTTGGTGTTTGCTTTTGTTGTATATGCATATGGGTAAGAAGGCAATCTTGGGCCACTTTTGTCCAACTGCTGCCAATGGAATGAGATGACTACTCTAGCTTTAATGCACAAGGAAACTCTGGTTTGATATCTTGTTCATCTTATACTAGCAACTGTTACATTTTCGTAGTTTTATTGTTAATTTTTTTCTGTAATGTTCCTGAACATACAAGCCCATTTTTGTAATATAAGTTTGGTAATCTTGATTCATCAAGGGTAATTAGTGTGGGCTTACATTTGAAGGCAATGACTTGCTAATCTCCTTTAAATTTCATCTTCTTTCTCAAAAGTATTAGCTGCTGATGAATTGCAGGTCAGCTGCCTGGTGTCACTGCTGCTATTCCAGGGATGCTTCCGAACATGTTAAATTTTGGACAGGTGAGTGCCATTGTGAATACCATATATTTTCATAATTATGCAATCAGATTCAATCTGATTAGTCCTTTCAGGATGAATCGTCCGAGAGATACACATTTCTTTTCTTTTTACTATTTGACATTTTATTTTTAATTAATTTCCTTATTTCAACTTTCTCGCATCAGTTCAACCCTCTTGTAATTCAGCCACAAGCTATGACACAACAGGTACATGAATTCCTTTGATATGTTAATCTCTGCATTTCAGCTTTGTTATATACAATGTTGACACCCCCCCCCTCCTATAGGCTACTAGACATGCAAGACGTGTGTATGTTGGTGGACTTCCTCCATCTGCTAATGAGCAGGTGAAACTTATTTTCTTGATTTCCATTTCAGTTGTCTCTCTGTTTCTTGTCCTGAAGAATTTGGTTCTTTCAGACTGTTGCCATATATTTCAATCAAGTTATGGCTGCTATTGGAGGAAACACTGCAGGTCCAGGTGATGCTGTTCTTAATGTCTATATAAACCATGACAAGAAATTTGCTTTTGTGGAGATGAGATCTGTGGAGGAAGCAAGCAATGCAATGGCCTTAGATGGCATTATGTTTGAGGGAGCACCAGTGAAGGTTAGAAGGCCAACAGACTATAATCCTTCCCTGGCTGCTGCCCTGGGACCAAGCCAGCCAAACCCAAATCTCAACCTTGCTGCTGTTGGCTTGACTCCTGGATCTTCTGGTGGTTTAGAAGGCCCAGACCGCATTTTTGTGGGTGGTCTTCCCTACTATTTTACTGAGGCTCAAGTGCGGGAGTTGCTTGAGTCCTTTGGACCATTGCGAGGATTCGATCTAGTGAAAGATAGGGAAACTGGCAACTCAAAGGGCTACGCCTTCTGTGTGTACCAGGATCTTACTGTTACTGACATTGCCTGTGCTGCTCTCAACGGTATCAAGATGGGAGACAAGACTCTTACTGTTAGGCGTGCGAACCAAGGGGCATCTCAGCCTAGGCCAGAGCAAGAAAGCATCCTGTTGCAGGCACAACAACAGGTGCAAATGCAGGTATAATCTAGTTCCTGGGCATGTTTTTTAGTAAAAATTTGATATGTTTTTGTATTAACTTTCAGCTTCTGACTCTGGTATCTTATTGAGCAGAAACTTGTGCTCCAAGTTGGAGGAGCTCTGCCGACAAAGGTTGTATGCCTGACCCAGGTTGTTACAGCAGATGAGCTGAGAGATGATGAGGAATATGAGGACATTGTCGAGGACATGAGGGAAGAAGGCCGCAAATACGGTAAACAGGACTCAACTCATAGGCATCTCGCCTTATCATATCTTTACACATTCTGACTTATTGTTTCGACGCCACTCCCTCAGTTACTGAATTGTTTTCCTTTTGTGTGTGTTTGTTTGTGTGTCTTTTTTGTAGTCCGACATAATGCCATTGCAGAGTGTTTTAGTCCGACCTTATGCAATATTGGCAATCGGGCCTTAATCTACAGAATACACATTATTCTTTTTAGTTTAATTAATCAAGTATATATTATGTTATATGCCCTTCTCTTGTGTATATGTACTCACTAACACATGGACAGGTAATTTGGTGAAAGCTGTAATCCCGCGTCCTGATCCCAGCGGTGGTCAAGTTGCTGGAGTTGGGAAGGTAAATTTTTGCTGCAGTTCATTTTTCCTGTTGTGCATCATTCATTATGCAGATTGTCAGTCATTCTGATTCGTGGATATATTCTGCAGGTGTTTTTGGAATATGCAGATGTGGATGGCTCGACCAGGGCAAAGACAGGGATGCATGGGAGGAAGTTTGGTGGGAACCAGGTGGTTGCCGTGTTCTATCCTGAGAACAAGTTCGCTGCCGAGGAGTATGATGGATAATTCAGAACCAGAAGTTGTAGCACATAATAATGCACTTAGTTGTGTATTGAATTTGAAACATATTGTTGTCGTTGAAGTGTGTGCCGAAACATACTGTATAAACAGCTAGAATATGCATTTTTGCTACGTACCTGCTGAATTAAAGAGTTTGATACATATTGGGATCGTTGAAGTATCGCGTGGTGCTTCCCGGCAAGGGAAGAGGTAACCTATTTCTCAATGCTATGGTCTTGTCAGTGAATTTATTCGCGCATGAGAGCTTAGCTGGGACGACATTGGAACAGGATCTTCACTGGTGTAGAAGCTCCATATAGCTTCTTGATGCTCAGCTTTAGCAGCATGCACGGTGGAGGCAGGAGGACATGTGCAGCAGTATCAGCATCCCTGTGAAACGTATGAGCTACACCTAAGCTTATGGGTTATGAGTTTTATGACTTCAGAGGAGACACCCTGTTTCTCCCCTGAGAAAAGGCACGCAGTCTTTTTTTTTTTGCCCCCTTAAGACTCATTCCCGACCTCGCTTCCTATCTTTTCCGGTTGCTACATTCATATATATAGCAGTAAAAAGTTAGGCAAACGTTAAAAGAATTGATTGTTCCGCTACTGAACAATCAGAATCACTGGAGACGTTACGCATATATAAGCACATAGTAGAACGGAACAACAGAACAGGGAAGTTTTGTGGTTCAATCCATTCGTTCTTTCTGTTGTAGTGCTCCTTCGTCCTTCATTACACTGACAATCAACTATAAAACATCCCAGCTAGGATGTTTCGTTTTATTTATTTTTCTCTAAAACATAGTATATATTTTCATCAGCAACAATGGCAAAGTATATACGCACTATACGACACATTGCATGTACACGGCATGGAGTATATGCGCGGCAAGTCGTCAGCTGCAACTCCAGTGGTGTCCCTTGTAGGTGATGAATCAAGCCTGCGCTGGCCGTTTCAACGACGCCATGCCCCTTGCCCTTCACCGACCGTCCGCACTGCAGGACGGCTCGTGATACTGAGTCAAGACCCCGTGCAGCCTGTAGGTAATGTGGTTGTGCAAGCCGGCGCGGCCGTTCCTGTCCCTTCAGGCACACCAGCACGGGCGTCGTCAAGCAGGCGACAAAATCCTGGTGGTGTTCAACGATTTTCTCTGATGCCACTCATTCCCAAACTGCACACCACACCTAGCATGCTCTGTAATGTATGAACTAGCCGGCGATAATAATATTTTCCAACCGGAGGGAGTACATGACCAGCATCTTTCGTGGACTTAACCAGGTGAAATGCAACGAAAGCAGCTGATTTTAGAGAGCAAGGTAATAAGATCGAGTCGGCTGCATATATATATATATGCACAGGCGATATATGAAGTGGTATGAAGGTGCTTTTCAGAAGGGGCCCAGTGAGATAATTCCGCTCGACGTGGTTGAGTTGCTCAGAGAGAAAATGCATGTTCCCAGTTCATTCTCCTCCATATAAGGAGGAGGGTCGATATTCTTGTCCCACCATCGCTTCTGTCTTCCGTAGTCGTCCATATAACAGAAATACTAGTCCACTAATACCAGAACGTTACCACACGTTTGCGATAAAAAATGGGATGCATCAGGGAAATAAGGGAGGCTATTTTGCATTTCATAGGCTGAACCATCCGATTCGCTAGCTGCGAGTTTCAGAGGATGTTCGCCAGCTGTAGAAGTCAAGCTGATGTTCCGTTTGTAGCCACCATTTTCGCTCCAGTTTTCTCCAACATCCAGAAGGAATGGCGGCTTGTTACCAAAATTGTTTGCTCAATGCTCATTGGCAGAGGCACTCAGCTACGATTTTCCCTTTTGCACGCCGGAGCAAGAAATTATACGACACCAACTCAATGGAGAAGTTTTCACTGTACAAAACATGGTGTGGAAAAACATCAGATGGGATGATGCCAGTGCCCTATTAGTTACAGTAAGTGTGTAAATTTAAAACTCTTGCTACATGTTGAGTAGAATTTGCTGTGACGCCTGTTACTCCATACGTTGAGTGGGAAAAGGATCCAGTGGCACCATACAAAAGAAAACGTTCGCACGACGTGCTATTGATTACTCACTGCAGAGGACGACCGTGCATTATAGGAGCGAGCGTTCTAAGTAGGTGAGAAGCGTGGACCCGCAAAACTGAAGAAAGGCTTCCAAAAGTAAGTTGATTATTATACCGGAAGCCTGCCAGCGCTGGTTTTCCCGCGTATTCATTCCTCATTATACGAGCTTTATACTGTCGAAGTTCCCTTGAAAATTGCAGAAAAGACTCAGTGGCAAAATCAGACGTGCAGTCTGATTTCAAATAATGCTAAGCATTTCAATTCGGACTTGAAAATAGACAGCTTGAGATATGCAACTCCAAAACAACTCTCAGGACCACAAGACATCTTAGACATGCACCAGAGTTGATTGGTTCGCTAACAAGGACCGAAGTATCATCAAGAGATCGAGCTCCTAAACTAGATCATCAGGATACACGAACATACAGAGGCAATCCCGAATTCATCCGGAATTCATGGGATTGTTATTGCAGCTGTCTCCGTGGACGAGCAGAGCGAGCTAACCTCTCTCCCTCGCTGGCTGTGCGTGTGGTCGAAGGATGGCCTTTCCTCCCTAATGTTGACACAGATGTTTGGCTTTATCAGTGATTGATTCAGAGTTACAACGAACAATTAATAATCTAAAAATAATTTTGGCCTGTCTGAGAGAACAGAGATTACCTGAACGGATGAATTATCCGCGAACCCGCTCAGTTCGAGGATCCGGATTCTGACTTCGATTCTGAGCTGTCAAGCAATCCTCGTTCTTTAATCACTTTTGTATCTAGTATTTTAAACTGCATGTTTTGTTTGCAACCCTAATTTACATGTTAACTATTTTAAAATATGCTAGCAATATTTCTAAGCCGTGCCTATTTATTGTTTCACATATATGAGCCATATAAAATAATAATTTTATTTTTTTTCTTATCCATGCTTAGCTGTATTTTTTTTTATCTCACACCTATCATTAAAAAATGAAATTTGTGTTAAATGCTTTTGAAATGTGATTCAAATGTGTGAGTTTTGCAAATAACTATATATAACTATTTAACGTGGACAGGATGGAGCATGAAGAGCTGGGGGACTTTTGAGAAGTTCCTATGAGCATACCTATTGCGGGTACAACGAGAAGATTCGAGCTGAAATCTTTTCGTGAGACTTGTGGTTGTTGTCGTTGAGGTCGAAGAGAGTGCCTGCCGCGTCAATTAAAGACCGAGTCCTTCGAGCCTTGTACGCTCAGTTGACAACCATGCACACTACGTTACTTTGTATAGGTAGTGACTTGATCTTGAAACTTGTCGAGACTAGTTGTTTACCTATGAGTTGACGGTGTTGTGTTAGTGTGATGTAGAGCTATGACTCTCCACATGAGATTGATATCCTACTTGATTAGTGGTAGGCTCTTTACAGCTCTAGGATCCGATTGCATAGGCATTTAGGATCTCTATCTTGAAAGACAGATGACACCAGTTAAAGTTTGTGGATGGGTCTTGTGTGTTTGTCGGGACTACGACGGGATCTAAGTGCATAACCTCTGCAGAGTTTCAGTCAATGCGCATTGCCACGTCTTTTTGGAAGGACACCCCTCTGAGTTGTGCTTCTCGTTGTGTAGTTTTGTTTTTCTTCCTCCTCTTCTATTTCAAAATGTTTTTGACTCTGGCCTTTGAGCTGTGACCGGGTGTGAAGATTACACCAGTATTTAAAATGAACCCCTGTTCAGGATAACAGAGATCCCTGCGGGGCAAGATAATAAAATTTGACAGTTTTAAAATAAAGTTTTCTTGCATCTTTAAAATAAAATAAAATATTTTAAACTTGCATTTAGCACTTGAGCTATATTTTTATCCTTAAAACCATTTGCATGCATATATTGTTGATAGTTAGTACGTGGTTTGCTGAGTATTGGTACTCACGGTTTTTTAATTTGTTGTTTTCAGATGATACTCTCAACTTCGACTTCGACTACATCTCCGACGAACCGTAAAGTCCGCTCTTGCGCTTAAGCTAGCCTGTGTGGAGAAGGTTCGCTACAGCTACCATGATGATGCATCCACTGCTGCACTTGTTAGATTCTCGATAGTGATCTATCTGCTCTGAGATGTTTCTGGCCTGCATGCCGATGTACCCCTTTGAAAGATTTTATTCTAATAAATTTGCTTTGACTTGTTATTTTTTATTTTTGTTTTTTGTTTAATAGTTTGTTATGGTTTCTTGATTGATCGCTTATGATGTTATGCTTGTCAACCTCCTGAGATTGGCAAGGTCATAGAAGATCGGGACTTATCGAAAGATAAGATAAACCCGGTCGTTACACCACATCTTTTAGCCCATCCATTTGGACTACCTGTCAAATATTCATCGAACGCATGATGACATTACTCTTATGTGAAAATTATCACAAAAATGAAGGAAAAAGAATTAATCCAATTATTATTATTATTAGCAGATGCAGATTTACGCGGTTAGAATAGACAAATTAAATATATTGTTAATATTTAAGTTAAAGATGTTTGACTTTAACCAAATCGAGAAATTCAGAGGAATACCTTTTATCATTATGCTACTAGCTCGTTGTAGATTTGATTATTTGCCGGGTAGTCACTAAATTTTTATGGTTTTTTATTTTTATTTTAAATTCATTAATTAACATTTATTTTGTTATTCTAATATTTTTAATTTACTCTAACGAATTCTCTAATATACTTTCAAAAACATTTTGGATTTGTTGAAATAGCATATTAGTTTTATTATCCAGCATTTCTTTTTGTTTCAAGGTTGTTAAGTATTTTTATTTCAAATCAAAATATTTCTAAATATTAATAATTAAACATTTCTATTTATTGACTAAATATTTTGAGACAGCCGGTCAAGACATATTATTTTGTTATCACAACATTCTAATTTAGTGAGTGAATATTTATTAATATTTGATCAATATTTTGTGATATAAAATTATAATAAAGGTAACTGGGGTCTGGACGCTTTCATTGTTACAAACAGAACGATCGATTTAACGTTTTTTAATCTGAGCGCTCGATTTTGAGGGTATAATCGGTAGTATTTAATAATATCAAAGTAAGACTCCAAGAGAATGAAGGGAGGACTTTCACAGGTATTTTACTTAAACATTTTACGTTCAGTGAGTAAGATCTAGCAGCAATGCCATAGAATTCCCATATTCCTAAAGCGCCATGAGGGTTAAAACATTAAAGGCTCCTCTGGAACGTAGGATTTTTTCAAGAATTATGTAGAAATTTTACAGAAATTAGTTTAATTTTACAGGAATAATGTAGAAAATAGAAAAAATAACTTCAATCCAAAGGATGCCTAATAAGTATCTATTGAGAGCGTGGCCAATGGTTGGAGCTAACTGCTAGCTCTAGCAGGGGCCTGCATGCAATGGGTGGGGACATATGGCTGTTTTAACTCCTGCTAAGAGAGAGTGTACATCGTGAGCAGCTCTCCCTCCTCCCTTTTTCTCTTAGTATCTCTTAAAATATACTCCCTTTGTCTTTTTTATTTGATATTTTGGGTCTGAGCATGGCAATTAAGGAGGGATGAAACGGTGGGATATATTTTTAAAAAAAGAGAGAGATAGATATGTATTGGAGGAAAACTTGAAAATCTTAGAATGCTACGTAATATAGGATTTATGGAGTAGTATATAACATATGTTGGCTCTAAGGCTCCCCTTAGGGACACTCTTAATGCCATCAGTGAGTTATTAAACTAATTAATACCATAAGTGATTATCTAAAGTGAATCTACTCTATTTACATGATCATTGATAAATTTTCAATACTGATACACACTAACCTAGTCAGGCGGCAGCTGTTTCTTTAGTAAGGACCATGCGTCCTCATGGTTGAGTAAGCTGACACGGTGCTTGTGGACGGAGGCTCCCATCTTTTGAGCCAACTCTTGAAATCTTGTGGTGACCAGAACTCGGCTTCCTGGTTGTTTGTTGCTGGCATTCATGACTAGAATACGTCCCAGGCCTTCTCACTCCACATGTCATCCATCACCAACAGAAACTTATTGGTGGACAAGGCGTCAGTGAGGGTCCGTGTGAGGAGGGATGTGTCTCGTTCCTCACTGTGGCCTCCGACCCCAGCATGTTTGATTGCAGATCTCATCAATTCTAAAGGGTCAAACTGTTGATTAATGCTCAACCATATCTTTGTTTTGAAGTGGTCTGTCTCTTTGAAGATCTTTTGTGCAAGTGTGGTTTTTCCGATGCCACCCATGCCCACGATGGCGAGCACCTTGAGATTGTGGTTGTCATCATCATCAGTCAACACCTTGATAAGCTCCTTGGTATCCATCTCTATCTTCATACCAACTATGACTGACTCATCGAACTCAGAGATGGTCTTGTACCCGGAGGACTCAGGCATCCTCCGCTCCGGGGATGAACCGAGGTTGATGAAGTTGAATTTTTCAGCCTCCTTGTGGATTTCCTCCAGCTGCTGATTTATCTCCTTGATGCGACTGCCTATCTTGTATGAGAAGACAGGGTTCCATAGGCAGAAGAGCAACGACCAGAAGCAATTCCCCTCCATCTTATTGTTGCAGCATTTGGAGTCCCTCCACTTGTCGGCCTCGAGCCGGCATACTTCTGGTATGTCGGTGGCGTCGTACGTGACACCCTTAAGCTTGGTCAGCAATCTTTGCACTCTATCTTTAGTAATGCGCCGCCTCTCGGCATCAGCAAGGAAGCATCTAATGCCTTCCGTGTTGTTCTCCAGCTTCTTGATCTCGTCGGAGACCGTGCGGCAGCGCCCGGCGGCGTGCGGTGGCGCTCGGTGCGAGGTTTCATTAAAGGCGGTGCGGTCGTGCTAGTGAGCTAGGGAGGTAATGCGGGCGGTGGTGGTGCCGTGGCTCCGGTCGGACCAGCGCTCTGGTGACCGACGGCGAGGAATTTGGCGGCGCGGCAACAGCGGAGGTCGGAGGGAAAACTTGAAATTGAACGAGAGGAGGTGACGGATCGACCTATTGGCGGCGGCGGGAGCACGGCGGGGTCGAGGAGCTGGTCGGGAGCCCTTTTATAGGCGACGAGGCGACCGGAGGAGAGGGGCGCGGCGGCGACCGGTCAAGGCGGAGTTGGTGACGGCATTTACTCGGTATGGGCGTGGCTTTCCTGTGCGACGCGACGACGTGACGCGAGCTAGGCACTGTGGGTGACGCGCTGAAGCGGGCGGCATGGGCGAGGCTCTGTCATTCGGCCGGTCTTCATCGAGTGACGGCGATGCGTCGGAGGCTGGTGACGTCGAGCTCGCGCGAGGATGTGAAGTGACGAGATGGGACACGACGGGCATCACTGTATGTGACGGGGGAGACGTGACGTTGAGCTCGCACGGCAACGCGACAGGACGGGGCTCACCGGAGCAACGTGGCAACGGACGCAGGGTGGCGCGGCAATGGCTCGGGGAAGGCGGCCCACGTGGAGGTTTCGGCTCTTTTTTTTTGTTTGAAGCAACCCCAAATTCAAATAAAATCAAATAAATTCGAATAAATTTCGAGAAATCCGAAAAAGAAAATTTCCACTCAAGCACTTATCAAGATTCAAATTTTAAATTTGAAATTTTTTCCTTTTTGAATCTATTCTTTATATGAGATTTTTTCGTTAAATAAAATAAAAAAAAGGGTGTATAAAAAGAAAAATCGAAAGAAAGATTTATTATTCAGTTGCAATTTTTGAGGGTATCACAGCCGAGGTCTCGGTTGTGCCCGTGGCGGAGGTTGTCGCCGTCGAGGACGTACGTGAGGTGGCCCCGCGCGTGCAGCCCGTGGCTGAGCGCGCACGCCATCGTGCTCTTCCCTGAGCCGCTGAGGCCGGTGATCCACACGACGCAGCCGTTCTGGTTCAGCAGCGTCTGCCTCTCGCGCTGCCCCATCGGGCACTCGTGCCACCGGATGTTCGTCGAGTTCCCGACGGTGGATGTTACTGCGAGCTTGTCGATGCCTGAAATACGGGAAGAAGATCAGAACAATCAACAATCTGATTAGAATCCTTTTCTGCGAGCATTGTCGAACAAAATTCAGGCGAGGAGCTTGACAGAGAGTTTCAGAAGATCCCCTGATTGGTCGTCTTGTTCCTGAATCTCAGAAGAACCTCTGTCTCCAACATTACTGTCATGGAGACCGGAAGGATCGCATTCTGCGTGGTGCCCAACTTTGGAACCTCGTTCAAGACGCAGTCAGTTCCAGAACTGGTTGCCAGGAAAAGCTCAACCCATCTACTACTCAGAGACAGAGTCGTTTTCAGGACGCATATGCCGCCGGCTCGACCTTAACCTTCCATACGGTTCTCGGAGTGTCAGCTGGTCACGAACGCGCCGAAAACGACCTTCCAGCTACGAGGTCGTTTTCAGTTCGTACGAATGCGTTTGACCCATTTGGAATCGTCGATGAATTTGGAGCAAATACGATCCGATATGAGACCAAACAGTCGAACACAGAAACGTAGAAAAAAAAATTCTAATGGGACGTGTATGGCCCGTGGTCAAAAATGTAATATAGTACAGTACAGCCGATCCGTGTGTGGAAAGTGAGTGAAAGTTGTTGTTCATCCAGCAGTACAGTTGTGCGTTGTGTGTTGTGAACTCTGATGAACTCACCTGGAGTTTCAGGTTTGTGAAAACCGGCAGCATTCCGTTTTTCTCTTTGATGATCAGAGACGTTTCATCAAAAAATAGTTACAAAAAGATGAAACAAATGTAACTGCATATACCGTAAAAGTAGTGTACTCTCTCTGTTCTTTAATTATGTCGCCGTTGACTTTAAAATTCAACTTTGACCATTTATCTTATTCAATTTTTTTTGATAAATTTCAAATATTTTGATATAAATTGATTTATTATTTGAGTTATTTGAATCAAAACTTAAAATTTTACATATTCAAGCAAAATATTAAAAAAAAAAACGAATGATCAAAGTTGAATTTAAAACTCAACGGCGACATCAAATAAAAAACGAGGGAGTATGTTTTTTTTTGGCGGAAATGGAATGATCAGGATATGGCAAAGGTCTGTAATTTTTTTTTCTGGTAAGGAAGTCAGACTTTTATGGAAGACACACTTGTTAAACATTGTTCTCTGATTCCCAGCTAATAATGGCACGTCGTCCTCTGTCCGCATCGGCCACAACAGAGCAGCTGATCTCCAAGACCACGGCCTCGCTCGATTGCGGCCGGGGGGTTATGTCGTCTCTCTCGTCATGGAATACGTTGGCATCGTGAAGTTTCCCAGGCCTACGCTTGGCCATCAAATGGTTTGTGATATGCACTATAAGGAATGAGGGGGTTCTTAATGTGTGCTTGATGCGTGATACTGTACCCATGGGAGCAAGTGTTCCGCCATTGCATCAAGGGAGAAAGAGAAAATAAGTTGATTACTGTATACCGGAAGCCTGCCAGCTCTGGTTTTCCCGCGTATTCATGCCTCATTAGACGAGCTTTATACTGTCGAAGTTCACTTGAAAATTGCAGAAAAGACTCAGGGGCAAAATCAGAAGTGCAGTGTGATTTCAAATAATGCTAAACGTTTCAAATCGGACTATAAAATAGACAGCTTGTGATATGCAACTCCGAAACAACTCTCAGGACCACAAGACATCTTAGACATGCACCAGAGTTGATTGGTTCTCTAACAAGGACCGAATTATCATGAAGAAATCAAGGTCTTAAATTCACCAGGATATACAAATACAGAGAGATGAGCGACAAGGGAAGATGTGTACATGCACTCGAATTCATGGGATGTTGTCGCAGCTGCCCCTACAGACGAGCAGGGCGAATCAACTTCTCTCCTTCGCTGGCGGTGTGTGTGGTCCAATGAAGGCCTTTCCTCCCTGATGTTGACACAGATGTTTGGCTTTATCAGTGATTGATTCATGGAGTTACAACCAACAATTTAATAAACTAAAAACAATTTTGGCCTATCGGCAGAACAGAGATTACCTGAACGGATGAATTATCTTTGATCCCGCAGCTGCAGTCCCAATCTTCAGCTGAATATTAATTCAAAGTGAATCTGCTCTCAGGCCAAGTAGATGATTTTGTGATTTCTGATATGCTTGATCTTATCCCACTCAGAGCCATCTGGAGAAAGGGATCCAGACAGCTTCCTGCTGCAGTCCAACTCGATATACCTTGGGTTGACACCTCGCAGGTATTCGGGAAGTGCCTCCATGCTTGCGTCCTCCAGCTCGAGGCTATCAAGAGCCGGGACATCTATCAACACCTGCAGTTTCGAGCAACGGACAATACGAATCTTCTGCAGTCTGGAGAGGCCGCTGATCCTCTCGAGCTCAGGGCAGTCGAACACATCAAGCTCCATGACCGAAGGGAAGTTCACATATGCTAGGTTGGTCAGCTCGTAAAGGTTCAGTATTCTCAGAGCATGCCTCTTGCTGCTGGCGAGGCCTGGTGGAAGACAGCTCAGCTTACTGTTGTCGATTGTGAGTTTGTTGAGAAAAGGCATGGCCGTGACGTCTACAGCAGTCACATCCTCCTCCCACTCCCACTCCTCCCATTCACACAAGCCCTTCACATAAAGATATCTCAGATTAGGAAAAGCTACTGCTGATGGTGTTGCTGACAACGCCTGGACGAACTCAGACCCAGCTCTCTTGATGGCTGGTGCATCTACAATATCCAGAATTTCCAAACTGGGAAGACGGCACAGACCGTCTGGTAGTTGTGTGCAGCACGGCAGGTCAAGCAGCCTCAAATTCCTCAAGCTTTTAAAAGTTGTTGTTGCCTCTACCGTCATCCATTTTGGTAGACGGCGACCAAAATATCCTTCAATTGTTAGGTCCACTATGCAGGATGGAGGGCGTAGCTCCTGGAATACCTTCTCCACTACTTGTTGTTGTTGCTGCTGCTTCTCGATCTCATCCACACTTGACCCCATGTATCTACTGCTGCGGCTGCAATTTAGCTTTAAATAGGTAAGGTGCTCCTTTCTGCTGATCATGGCCTTTTCGGCCCATGAGCCAGCGGACGTATTTTCTAGACCATATAATGCAAGATCCCTAAGCTGAGAAAGAGGCCCTATCTCTTGTAAGCTGCACCAGCCCTCATTTTTGCCATCCATATTATCCATGTGTGCTCTGAATTCTTTGAGTCTTCTCAAATTTATTAACTGACCAAACCCTTTGGGCACCACCGTAGCCACAAGGTTTGATCCAGTTAGTTGAAGTTCTCTTAGATGCACTAAATTTACGATGCTGCTGGGGAGATGACCCAACTTGGTGCAATGTATCAATCCAATGTGCTCGAGAGATTTCATTCTGTGGATGTCATCGGGCAGCCTGGTTATATCTGTATCCTCTAGGTGAAGGTATCTTAGGTGCTTCAGCTGACACAGAAAGGGGACCAAGCTATCACATTCTTCTGCATTCACTATGTATAGTGCTCGTAGAAAGGAGAAAGTACCCACAAAATCACCAGGCTTGATGGATGTGCTATTAGAGGTAATGATTAACGTTCTCAGTGACTTTTGCTTCCGTAGAAAGATGGCCCACTCTGCTTTTGGTGTTGTTGTTTCTCCCATAGAGAGGCGACGGATAGTGCCAGTAGCAGCGAGAGAAACAGCTTGCCTGTCCTGCTGGGTCACCACCAATGATTCTTCCTTGGCCATAAATTCAGCAAAGGAGCGGACCACATCATGCATCGTGCACTTGAATCCAGTAAGCTGGTATCCATCTGCAGGTTCTATAAGGTTCCTTTTGACTAGCTCCTTGTAGCTCTCGGTTGCTACGTCTTCTAACCGATCATCAGCTCCACTGTGATGATGTTGATGAATAAAACCTTCACTGATCCACATGCTAGTCACTTCAATTTCCCAAATATCTTGACCTCTAGGGAAAAGTGAGCAGTATAGAAAGCACTGCTTGAGCTGGGGAGACAAATCCTCGTAGCTCAAGTAGACCCGCTTGTCTAGCTCAGGAGGAAGTCCAGCTACCGACCATGCAGGGTTGTTTAAAACTTCCATCCACTCACGCACGGTTGGACGTCTCGAGGTTAACAGCCCTCCCACCACTTTAATGGCAAGCGGTAAGCCGTTGCACTTTTCCAAAATTTGCATTCCGACATCTTTTAGCCCATCAATCTCAACTACCTGTCAATAATTCATTGAATGCATGTATGATGACACTATTCAGATGTGAAATGTTCATTAAAAAGAATTAAATGTCAATAACTCATTGAAATATTTTTATTTCAAGTCAAAATTTCTAAATACTAGTCTAAAATGTATATTTATTGACTGATATAGTGGGTCAAGATACTACTCCCTCTTTCCTTAAATATAAGGGATTCTAGGTTTTTTTGACATTCAATGTTTTTGAACTTTGACTGCAAATAGTAAATGAATGAAAAAAATTTAATAAAGTGTAAATGATATTATTAGGTTCATTAGAAAAGCTACTATTAGAAATATGTAAACTTTTTTATTTAAAATAATTTATTTTTATAGATGTTATCAGTCATGGTTAAGGGAGTTTGACTTTGAAACAACCTCCAATCCCTTATATTTTGGGAAGGACAGTATTTTATTATCCCAACATTCTAATGTAGTGAGTCAATACTTATTAATATTTGATCAATATTTTGTGAAATAAAAATAACATAGGATAAATCTACCTCACCCCTTAACTATTGATGTCAGACTACTTTACCTCCTCAATTATAAAACTAGATATTTCACACATGAACTATCTAAAATAGTCTAAATAACCCTCTAAAGTGGTTTAGAGATAGTTTTACCTATGCGGCCGTACACATGAACAATGACATGCAATGGGTGGAGACCTTGTGGCAATTTTAATTGATGCCAAGAGATATACCTCATGAATAAAAGCGAGCGGCTCTCCTCTCTTTTTCTCTTTTCTCTTAAAATACTGTTTATAATGTATGACTCTAAGAATCCCATTAGGGACACTATAATTAATGCCAACAGGGATTAACTGAACTAATTAACACCACAACGATTATCAAAGTTGAGTAAGCACAAGAATTTATCTACTCTGTTAATTTGATTATTTGTAAATTTGCAATACTAATACACGCTAACCTGATCGGGCGGCAGCTGTTTCTTTAGTAAGGACCATGCATCCTCGTTGTTGAGTAAGTTGACATGGTGCTCGTGGACGGAGGCTCCCATCTTTTGAGCCAAGTCTTCAAATCTTGTGGTGACCAAAACTCGGCTCCCTGGTTGTTTGTTGCTGGCCTTCATGACTGGAATACGAAGTGCATCATCCCATGCCTTCTCACTCCACATGTCATCCATCACCAATAGAAACTTGTTGGCGGACAAGGCATCAGTGAGGATCCGTGTGAGGAGGCATATGTCTCGTTCCTCACCAGGGTCTTCACCACCAACATGTTTGATTGCAGATCTTATCAATTCCACAGGGTCAAACTGATGATTAATGCTCAACCATATCTTTTTCCTAAAGCAATCTGCCTCTTTGAAGATCTTCTGTGCAAGGGTGGTTTTCCCTATGCCACCCATGCCCACGATGGAGACCACCTTGAGATTGTGTCGCTCATCATCATCGGTCAGCACCTTGATAAGCTCCTTTGTGTCCATCTCGATCCTCATGCCAACTATGTCCGACTCAAGGAATTCTGACATGGTCCTATTCACAAAGGATTCAGGCATCCTCCGTTCCGGGTATGAAGCGAGGTTGATGAAGTTGAATTTTTCAGCCTCCTTGTGGATTTCCTCCAGCTGCTGATTTAGCTCCTTGATGCGGCCACCTATCTTGTGAGAGAAGGCAGGATTGCGCAGGCAAAAGAGCAATGACCAGAAACAATTCCCCTCCATCTTGTTATTGCAGCATTTGGAGTCCCTCCACTTGTCGGCCTCGAGCCGACATACGTCTAGTACATCGGTGGCATCGTACATGACGCCCTTAAGCTTGGTCACCAATCTTTGCACTCTATCTTCAGTGATACGCCGCCTCTCAGCATCAGTAAGGAAGCATCTGAGGCCTTCCGTGTTGTCCTCCAGCTTCTTGATTTCACCGGAGACGCCCAGCAGCATGTGCACTTCCTCCTCTGCCATGTCCGCGATCAGCTTCTTCACGTAGGGCGCCAAGGCATCAAGCACAGCAGCCATGGCTCAAGCAGCGCGCTAGGTCCTAGCAGTTAAATCATCCATAAGCAAGCGTACAGTACTGCAAAGCGGAGGACAAAAAATTTAACATCTCTACAAACTACAATTGAAAGATGCAAGACGGATGTTTTTTTTTAAGGAAACAAGGGGGCGGTGCCCTACTGATTTATACTGATTAAAATAAGAGTTAGCTAAAAATACAAAGGGAAACTAAAACAGAAACAGAAAAAGCTACACTCTTGAATCTGAGGAAAATATTTCTTCTTAGCTCTGAAAAGCAGCAGCTCAAAAGACGAATGTCACATACTCACCTTGATCGATCAACTTGTAGGGCGCCCGTAGCTCACCTTGCTAGGTGGAGCTCTTCGCTAGCTCCGGAGCGGTGAATGGAGAAGGCGGCCCGACCCCCTTGTATATAGGCGATCAAACGTGCCTGGACCAGAGTGAGTATAATAACTCCTTGATTGCGTTAAGTATTTTCTGTTGGTTTTTCTCAACAGTCCGTGTACCTGCTGACACATGCATATATACGCTCACAGCCACATAGCTAAGGCTCTGCTTTTAAAAGTTGAAAAGGCTAGCTTTTGAAATGATGAAAAACTAACTTTTGAAAAAATAAACCAAAAGCTGAAAGCTTACTAAAGCTGCTTTTCTCAATGTTCCGTGCACCTGCCGGCACATGCATGTATATGCTCATAGACACTAGGCTAAGCCAGGCTGGCTGAAGCTTTAGGTAACAGCATAATTTGATGGTCTCCTATGCTTATTAATTACAGTAGATTCCCTACAAAAAACAAAACGATTTATGGTGGCACTAAAGATGCCAAACAGAGGACCATTTTCATGTGCCAAGCTTAAAATCGACGCTACCTCCATCTCCCTGTCATATGCTTGGAAGAAAGCATGTCCATGTGTCCTCTCGCATCGCAAAAATAATTGACCATAGATCCTTCAGCAATCCTATGTCAGCAACCTTGATTAGTTGGGCATAATTTTTATTTGCTACCAGATCAAAACTACGTACATATCCACGCCAATAATTAATATTCCACTCCATCTGATCCATCGATCATTGGTTAATTAGATGCTTTTGTCACATTCAGGATAGGCTTTAATTTGTCACATTCAGGCCGCACGAGATGCTTTTGTCACATTCAGAACAGAACACATGGCTAGCTAGGCTGGCTAACTCGATCAATTGTCACTTTGTTTTTTTTTTTTGGCAGTCCTTGTCAACTTCTGTTTTATTACTATAATCTGTAGTGCACGATGGTGAATGTGCATTCGACCAGTAAAATAACTCGCTGCTCTGACAGTCTTTCAAAACGGTCCATGCACCTACCGGCACATGCATGTATGTGCTCACCGCGTGCACATGGCTAAGCAAGGGTGGGCTGAAGCTTTAGTTATGGGAATAATTATTTTCTGATTATTTTTCTCTGTGCACCTACCGACACATGTATGTATATGCTCACAGCTAAATGCTCTACCAAGCTACGTTTTCCCCAGATTCAATGCCGCTGGAATATATATATAATATGCTATCTCCCAGATGAGATGCTATTCTGCTTTGCAAACTGCTACTTTCTTAGTCTCAAATTATAAGTCACTTTAGACTTCTCAAAAATTTTTAAATTATAAGTCATTCTCAGTTCGCTGGACAACGTTTTCTCTTACCAATATATCTCCACACGCTCTCTCTCTCTTCTCTTCGTTTCCAGAACATTCTATTTTTTTCATTTTTCTTAATTCTCATGACCAAACCCAGAATAACTTATAAAAAGGGACAAAGGGAGTAATAACTTTTGACTTAATCATTTTCATTTATTGTTTCATCTATAAATTATTGATGCACAGTCTAAAAGAAAAACCACTATACAACGGCAGTAATCTCATGGACTGCATATATTTCTTACGTTTGTATGTGGTTTAAAGACGTTAAGTGTTTGAACAAAGTCAAAAAATTTCAACTTGCTAGAATTCCAATAAGATGAGGGATGATGTAGATTTGCTCATTTTTATCTCATTGTTATCCACCCCTCATCACACCTGAAGTATGCTCCACAGAACTTTTAAAAGTTGAAAGATAAAACTGAGCTTTTAGCCACAGTTGAGGGACAAGATTTAGTATTTCCCCCCAATGAATTTTTGTCCAATTAAACCAAGCCAGGGTCCGGAGATAATGACATGAAAAAAGAAAGAAACAAAGAGGCCATTCGACTGATAATATACTCCAACTTGCGAGCTAATCAAAGCGCAACTGACCAAATAGATACTCATTCTTTTTCTTCTCGGTTAGTGGTTCTACTTTGCCCGGTGTTATTTGTGAAGGAGAGAATAATGCTACGTATAAAGTGTTTGTCACATCCAGTATTTTCAATAAAAATCACTAAAATATTCATAACTTTTGTAAGAGCATTTCCAATACGCAAAAAAAACCTATTCCTATACAATAAAACGCACCACTAGGGCTAGGTCCCAAGCATTGTGCAGTCGAATCCATCTTATCAGAACCAGTATGAAGCCAGATTTCATGTAACAAGCAACATATAACACAGTCAATAGGGCCACTCCTTCCAATTTCAACTGCAAACAAAACCGCAGCACACACTTGACCGTTGCCCTTGATATACTCAAATGACAACCACATCGTTGCCTCCTAGCCGTTGCACTTGACGTACTCTCTTCCTTTTTATACTCGTCTCTTGCTCGTTTCTGCACCGTTGTTCTTTCCATTGCTCTATAATCCTTCTCCCATTTGCCTGCATAAATAGAGAACAGAGATTCATACCGAAACACCAAAGAGGCACATGAACGCTTAAAAGCACATCTGATCGAACATATATGCAAAAAATTCCATGGTCAACAACTGCAAAACGCAATTGGCCGTAAATCCTATATTGTTGTATTTCTGGATGGCAATTTCAATTGTCAAAGTTTGAGCTGATTCAAACAAAAACGTTAGCACAAAGTGCTGTTGATTACCGCAGGGGAGCACCGTGCAAACACAGTACTTGCGTCTTGCCAAACAACTGTGTGCAGTGACGTGAAATTAGTTCACTACAGCATATCCAACAATTGAATTGTTAATTAGGCCGCTGTAAGTATTTTCCCTGATGCCACACATTCCCAGACTGTGGGCTATATAATATGCTCAGTGCACAAGTAACGTATGGAGCAGGGAAATACAGAAACTGGCAGTGGAAGCGGGAGTCCACAAGTAATATGTGGAACAGTATATATAAATAAAGAGGGCATAAATAATCTAGAAATGATGCGTGCACAGTTTGCTTCATTTTTTTTATAATGACGGGAGTTTAAACCCTCATTTACTAAAGATAGGCTCCAACCTCAAGTTGCAGGTGGGACGGGTGCCGCTTCGCCCTCGAGCTGCAAATTAAATATGCGAGCTTTGCAGAAACCGTAAGAGCCATACCACTCAACATAAAGAGAATATGTGGGCATTGTGGAAACCTATTAATTTATCCACTCAACCTACAGTTTACCACTCTATTATTTATTACATATATACCTAATCCAAAATATTAGTGGTTTAAAAGTCATGCTTTTTTACTTATTCTATCCATATACATATTTTGTTAAAATATGAATTATCAAAAAATAAAATATGTTCAAATATGTTGAAATGATACACAAAAAAAATTAAATTTTAAAAATATTTTCAAAAAAGAAACTTATTGGTTGCATTAATTCTAATAAGTTTAAAATGGATTTAGAAATAGATTTACGGTTTGAGAGAAAAATCGATTTGAAATTCAAAATCTAAAATTGAAGCTGATGTGTCAATCCATATGCTAATGTGACATACCACGTGGGTAGCCACGTCAGCTCAGGATGAATCTGAGTTTCTAACCAAAGTTCAAGAACTAAATTGGTCCTTTTGAAAGTGGAAGAATAAAATTGAGCTTTCATGCATAGTTAAAGAACTAAAATGGGTATTCTCCCAATTAAAATCTCGCATTCACATCATAAAATTTCTACGAAATGGACTAAAATTTGTTGGAGAATATGCTAAATAATATTAAGCTACTTCATGCAAATTAGTCTAAGTAGAACAAACATAAAAAAGTTTTAGGCTTTTACGGGTTGTTGTGATGTACCTGTTTATCCAGTGAGTTTGGTGGGTGGACCACTCCATTCGGACAAGGAGAGCGACAGATCCGAAAGCAGCACAATGCAGCATATCTCGGCATCATTCTTGAAATGCAAATATGGTATCAATATTGTACTTTTATCATACAATTTTTCAAAATTTTGTAAGCTCCACAAACTCATACTCTCTCCTTTCTATAATATAAGGCATCCTACCATCCCAACACAAAAATAAGTATTATTGTAAAAAACTACAGTACCCCTCGGTCTATCTCTACCCACCTAGCTTTCATCTACTAAATTTATTACCAAAATGTTGTCCGATCCCTTCAATCTTTTATATTTTAGTACAAATTCTGAATACCCCAATTCCTTATACTGTAGGAAGGAGTGAGTAGATAACTAGCTCAAAGAAAACGATTTAAGGTGGTAGCAACATCGAACAGATGATCATTTTCATGTGCCGAGCTTAAAATCGATTCTACTCTACTCCATCTCCTTGTCGCATCCCTGGAAGAAAGCATGTGCGCCTCCCCTCTCACATTGCAAAAGTGATTGACCATAGATAGGACTAGAGTCTAGACTCAATGCAATTCATTTGCTAGTTCAATTATCCCTCTCACATTCGATCCGATCGACCTTCATTAGTGGCCGGATCGAAACTACAGATCCACACCAATATTTCCTATACCACTCGACCCGATCGATCATTCAGCTAGCTAGATGCTTTCGTCAAATTCAGAAAACATGGCTAGCAAGGCTGACTAACTTGATCCTACAGTTGTCACTGCACTGCAGGCATGTTACTCTAATCCATCTCTAACAGACTAACAGAGTACACAATATATATAATACAAAGTTGGAGTATTAAAATTAACTGCCACATTATTGTATGGCCCATATATGCAACCTAATAACAATAAATCTGACTTCATCCAGCTGGATCAGATCTCATCTCGGGGAAAACATAGATTGCGCATCAAAGCGTATAACGTATTGTATAGGTTGCAGCTGGATCGGATCTCATCTGCGGGAAAACATAGCTTGGTTGCCCGTCAAAGCGTATTATATAGGTTCCAGCTACATCGAATCTTATCTCGGGGAAAGCGTAGCTTGGTTCTGTATCAAAACGTATTATATGATCTCTTAAATTGTTGCCTCAATTGATTTTCAACATATCTTTGACTACATATTTTATTAAAAAGCTATGATAAATATCATTTATTTTGTTATAATTTGGGTTATCACTAAAGTTGTTTGAAATATAACTTATAATTTTACACATTTGAATTAATATTTTAATAAAACAAAGAATTAAAGATGATGTTAAAAGTTAACAATAATAATAATTTAAGAATGAAGGGATTAGGTTCTAGCTGGATCCGATCTCATCTCGGGGAAAACATAGATTGGATCTCATATTGCCGAAAGCGTAGCTTGGTTTGACTCTCTGAAAACAATAATTGAACAAGGGCGGTGAGGGAAGGTCCTACTTTACCCGGTGTTATTGGCAAAGGATAGAATAATTGCTGCACAGAAGTGTTACTCACATTGAGATTTTTCATTCAAAATCACCAAAATATTGGTACCCTGGGAATAAAACTCCATTCATCATGGAGAAAATCATTTTTTCAATGGCATGTTAGAGAATGAAAATCTCAAACAGTGACACAGAAGGGAAAATTATTTTTTCAATGACTGGGAAAGAATTTTGAGTATTTCCAGTGGCACACAAGAAATTCTTTTTTGATCATGAAACTTATACACCTAGCCTCATATCCAACTGTACTATAATATCAGGATATTAATTATTCAAAGACATCTGAAGCAGTGATCCTGATTAGGAGCTCAATAAAAAATGCTAGTGGTAATGGTGCAAAGGTGGTGACGTCAATATTCTTGAGTGCCCAAGGTCTGTCACGGATTTCAGTACTTGCAGCATAAGTGCATAACACGTTATGTTCTGATATCATATATCTTAACTGTCCGTGTTCGACCGGCCTTCATATGTTTTGTTTTCTCCGCTATTTTTGTGTTGGATTCAAGATCCTCTTTTGTAATCTGATTGAAATGTTAACCTTTGTAAATATACTTGAATTACAAAGTTCCAACTGTAAATTATTACTTGCAAGATCAAAGTTTAAATCTAGGAACGAACAGGCGGCGTCCGTGCAGGCACCCATCTGCAGTTACGTTTGGTGAAGGAAAACGTAAGTTTGGACATGGTCGGTAGTGTTCCATTGGTTAACGTGGGGTGCAGGGATATTTAACAAGGTTTGTGTGATCTCAATGAAAAAGGCATGTCCAAGCTTAATTTATAACGGTTGGTAATAGTTGGTTGCAAAGGTTAAACGCAGCCAATTTTCATTGGTTAACCACGGCCAATTTTGTTGCAGTTTTACTCCTGCTTCTATCTGTTACGGAACGCAAAGTTCTATCGGCCAAAACAGAGCATTTCCATGAGCCCGGCCTTGTTGTCAACTCAGTGCAGCTGATCTCCAAGACCACGGCCTCGCTCGATCGCGGCTGGGGTTATGTTGTCTCTCTCGTCATGAAATACGTTGGCATCGTGAAGTCTCCCAGGCCTACGCTAGGACATCTAATGGTACCCTGTCACAGTAGGGAATGAGGGGTTCATAATATGTGCTTGATGCGCGATACAGTAACTATGGTTTGTGCCAGCGTCATGCAGTTTGTGGTATTTGTAGACCAAATGTCTTCATGTGCAACCCTGAGAAATGAAACTTTACATCGAAAAAAAAAAACAGCAGTGTGAAGTGGCTTTGATTCAGACGAACTGAAAATTTGAGTCCTTATATTGCACCTGCTGGTGGCAGCCAGTTTCACTGCCACGCTGGTCATTCCTTAAAACCTGAAAATCACGAGCGAACGAGCTGCCTGAAATTAAATCTCAGTGGAGACAATCATGCTGCTTTCGATCGTGTCTAGCAGCGTCTCCAAATTGCAGTGTGCAGTCATCTATAACAAAAAACATTATCACAATGATTCAATTACTTTGTTTTCTGAAGATTAAACGGCAAGTGTTCTGCCATTGCATTAAGGGAGGAAGAAAATACAGTCAAACTAGGTGACAAGCGTGGGACCTGTCACTGTCGGTTTAGCTGGAGCAAGCTGAATCCACAAAACTTAAGAACGGCTTCCGAAAATACTTGATTATACCGAAGCCTGCCAGCTCTGGTTTTCCCACCTATTCGTTCCTCATTACACAAGCTTTATACTGTCAAAGTTCACTTGAAAATTACAGAAGACTCGGGAGTAAAATAAGACATGCAGTATCATTTCAAATTATTCTAAACATTTCAAATCGCAATTAAAATTGACATGCACTAGAGTTGATTGCATCTCTTGCAGATTAACAATGACCGAATTATCATGAAGAAATCGAGCTCCTAAACTCATCAGGATACACAAACATACAGAGGTGTTCCCGAATTCAGGGGATTGTTGTGGCAGCTGTCTCCGTCGACGATCAGGGCGAATCAACTTCTTTGTCCATCGCTGGCGGTGTGTGTGGTCCGACGATTCCTCCCTAATGTTGATACAGATGTTTGGCTTTATAAGTGATTGATTCAAGGAGTTACAACCAAAAATTTAATAATTTAAAAACAATTTTGGCTTATTGAGAGAACAGAGATTACCTGAACGGATGAATTACTCTCCATCCCGTCGCTGCAGTCCCATTCTTCATCCGAATATCCAAGGCTAATCTGCTCTCCATCGACGTAGATGATGTAGTGATTTCCAATATGCTTGATCTTCTCCCACTCAGAGCCATCTGGTGAAATGGATTCAGATAGCTCCCTGCTGCATTTCAACTCGAGATATCTTGGGTTGACACCTCGCAGGTATTCGGGAAGTGCCTCCAGGGTTGCGTCCTCCAGCTCGAGGATATCGAGTGCCGGGACACCTTCGAACACCCTCAATTTCGGGCAACGGACGATGTTAATCTTCTGCAGTCCAGAGAGGCCGCTGATCCTCTCAAGCTCAGGGCAGTCGTACACAAAAAGCTCCACGACAGAAGGGAAGTTCTTCACATATGTTAGGTGGGTCAGCCTGTTCAGGTCCAGTATTCTCAGAGCATGCCTCTTGCTGCTGGCGAGCCCTCGTGGAAGATGGCTCAGCTTACCATTGACGATTGCGAGTATGTTGAGAACATGCATGGCCATGGTGTCTACAGCAGTCACATCCTCCTCCCACTCCCACTCCTCCCATTCACACAAGCCCTCCACATAAAGGTCTCTCAGATTAGGAAAAGCTATTGCTGATGATGCTGCCGATGATGGCTGGATGAACTCAGGCCCAACTCTCTTGATGGCTGGTGCATCAAATATTTGCAGACCTTCCAAACAGGGAAGACAGCACAGACCGTCTGGTAGTTGTGTGCAGCACGGCAGGTTATACAGCCTCAAAATCCTCAAACTTTTAAAAGCTGTTGTTGCCTCTACTGTCATCCAGTTTGCTAGATGACAACCAAAGTATCCATCAATTGTTAGATCCTCTATGCAGGATGGATGGCGGAGCTTCTGGAATACCTCCTCTACTGCTTCTTGTTGCTACTGCTTCTCGATCTCATCCGCCCTTGACCCCATGTATCTACTGCTGCTGCTGCTACTGCAATTTAGATGTAAATAGGTAAGGTGCTCCTTGCTGCTGATCGTGGCCTTTTCAGCCCACGAGCCAGCAGACACCTTTTCTAGACCATATAATTCAAGATCCCTAAGCTGAGAAAGAGGCCCGATCTCTTCTATGCTGCACCAGCTCCCATTTTTGCCATCTATATTATCCATATGTACTGGGAATTTTTTGAGTCTTCTCAGATTTATTAATTGACCAAACCCTTCGGGCACCACCGTAATAAGGTTTGATTTAGTAAGATCAAGTTCTCTTAGCTGCACTAAATTTATGATGTTGCTAGGGAGATAACCCAACTTGGTGCAATAAGCCAGTGTGATGGACTCAAGAGATTTCATTTTGTGTATGTCATCGGGTAGCCTGGTTATATCTGTATTCTTTATAAGAAGATATCTTAGGTGCTTCAGATGAGATAGATGGGGACCAGGCTACCACATTCTGCATTAGCTATGTATAGTGCTCGTAGGTAGGAGAAACTACTCACAAAATCACCAAACCTTATGGATGTGCTACTCCAATTCGAGGTAATGATTAATGTTCTCAGTGACTTCTGTTTTTTAAGAAAGGTTGTCCAATCTGCTTCTGCTATTGTTGTTTTTCCTATTGAGAGGCGACGAAGAGTGCCAGCAGCAGAGAGAGAAGCAGCTTGCATGTCCTGGGCCACCACCAATGATTCTTCCCTTGACACATATTCAGCAAAGGACCAGACAACATCGTGCATCGTGCACAAATATCTAGTGGTTTGAGATCCAGGTTGAGGTTCTATAAGGTTCCTCTTGATTAGCTCCTTGAAGTATTCGATTGCTACTTCTTCTAACCAATCATCAGCTCCACTGTGGTGACGTTGATGAATAAAACCTTCATCAGCTCCACTATGGTGACGATGAATAAAACTTTCACTAATCCACATGCTAGTTATACCATTTTGCCAAAGAATAATACCCTTTGGGAAGAGGGAGCAGTATAGAAAGCACTGCTTGATCTGAGGAGACAAGTCCTCATAGCTCAAGTAGACACGTTTGTCTAGTTCAGGAGGCAATCCATCTACTGACCATGCGGAGCTGTTTAAAACATCCATCCACTCACGCTCGGTTGGATGTCTTCTGCTTAACAACCCTCCAACCATTTTAACGGCAAGCGGTAAGCCATCGCACTTTTTTAGAATTTGCATCCTGACGTTTTTAGCCCATCAATCCTGACTACCTGTCAATAATTCATTGAACGCATTATATCACTGGTCGGATGTGAACACATTCACAAAAAATGAAGGAAGAATTACTCCACTTTCTATTATTATTATTATTATTATTATTATTATTATTATTATTATTATTATTATTATTATTATTATTATTATTATTATTATTATTATTATAAAGTCCAACTTACTTCCCTTAAATATAGTGAAAGTATTTAGGACCCCTAAACTATTTTTTATTTCAGTTTACCCTCATAAAATCACATTTTGTTTTAATTTTCCGCACAATATAATTTGACTTTTTTATTTCTTCATATACAACTGCAATCTTAAGATGAAATTTTAAGAAATGATAAACAATATCTTAACACATATTATATTATAAAAATAAGTCATGATTTTTTTATCGCTATTTTCATATAATTTTATTCTCATAGTTTAATTTACTATTAAATGTCTTTCTCTATAAAAATAATGATAAAAATATAATATATTTTTCTAACGTGTGTTATGATGTGCTCTATCATTTTGTAAAATTTGACCTTAAGATTACGCTTGTGAATGGAGAAACAAAAAAGACATGTATTGGGATAGACTTTAAAAAAGGAGAGAGATAGATATGTATTGTGAATAGAGAAAAGTATATTGGGAAGTAAGAATGACAAGTAAATTGAGAAAATTTGAAGACTCTAGAATGGTAATTAATATAGGACGGATGGAGTAGCATATAACATATGTTGGCTCTAAGGCTCCCCTTAGGGATGCTCTTAATTAGTGCCATCAGTGAGTTATTAAACTAATTAATATCATAAGTGATTATCCAAAGTGAATAATAAGAAAAATATATCTACTATATTTATTTTATCATTGATAAATTTTCAATACTAATACACACAAACCTGGTCAGGTGGGAGCTGTTTCTTTAGTAAGGACCATGCGTCCTCATGGTCGAGTAAGCTAACACGTGCTCGTAGACGGAGGCTCCCATGGTTTGAGCCAAGTCTTGAAATCTTGTGGTGACCAGGACTCGGCTCCCTGGTTGTTTGTTGCTGGCATTCATGACTGGAATACGAAGGGCTTTGTACATCCCTACTCCACATGTCATCCATCACCAGCAGAAATTTGCTCGCGGACAAGGCTGCAGTGAGGGTCCGTGTGAGGAGAGATATGTCTCGTTCCTCACCAAGGCCTCTGCCGCCAACATGTTTGATTGCGGATCTTATCAATTCCACAGGGTCAAATTGCTGATTAATGCTCAACTATATCATTTTCCTGAAGCAATCCGTCTCTTTGAAGATCTTCTGTGCAAGGGTTGTCTTCCCTATGCCACCCATGCCCACGATGGAGACCACCTTGAGATTGTGACCCTCATCATCGTCGGTCAGCACCTTGATAAGCTCCTTGGTGTCCATCTCGTTCTTCTTGCCAACTATATCTGACTCAAGGAATTCTGACATGGTCCTGTTTCCAAAGGATTCAGGCATCCTGCGCCCTGTGTATGAAGCGAGGTTGATGAAGTTGAATTTTTTAGCCTCCTTGTGGATTTCCTCCAGCTGCTGGTTTAGCTCTATGATGCGTGTACCTATCTTGTGTGAGAAAACAGGATTCCTCTGGCAGAAGAGCAACGACCAGAAGCAATTCCCCTCCATCTTGTTGTTGCAGCATTTGGAGTCCCTCCACTTGTCGGCCTCGAGCCGGCATACGTCTAGTATGTCGGTGGCGTCATACATGACGCCCTTAAGCTTGGTCACCAATCTTTGCACGGTCTGATCGGTGATACGCCGCCTCTCGGCATCAGCAACGAAACATCTAATGCCTTCCGTGTTGTTCTCCAGCTTTTTGATCTCGTCGGAGACACCCAGCAGCATATGCACCTCCTCCTCCGTCATGTCCGCGATCAGCTTCATCACGTACGGTGCCAAGGCATCAAGCACGGCCGCCATGTTTGATGCTGGCTCAACACGACATAGTCAAGGACATATCGATTAGCAAACTTAGTTGTTGATCTAAACTGAAACAAAAAAACTTAATTAGACGCTGATCAAAGCAGGATGGAATTAGTATCTTAAATTGAAGACTTTTGCTGTTGAAATATTTCTGTTGAACTTCTATTTGATGGAAGGCAAGAGGACAGCTGTGGGCTGTATTTATACAGAAACTCAAGACCTGAGTGAGGAAAGAGAGAATAAGTTTACACAAAACTCAACAAGTCGGATGCCAAACTATCCTACCAAGGCAGAAAGGCATGCAATCGATACCTTGCTCTCTCTTCTTGAATCACTATACTTTTCGTGCGCATCACTGAGCAAGCTACCCGTTGATTAAGCTCCCCATTAATTAATTTGGAAAGTTATGCGTTGCTTGATGTAGTAATCTTAACTACTTTTGCCCTAGCTAGTAACTCGCGATTGCCGACACCATGGTTTGTTTGTTCTTTATTATGGCAAGAATTCAGCAAAGTTTCAAGGATAAGTTTTAAGAAACAAAGGTGTCCAGCCTCAAGTATGGAACCTGGTTGAGCCAGCTTGCCATGAACAAAGAATGTGATAATGCAGTTAAGCTCCGATGGGATCGTTCATCTGCCTCTCCAATTCATCAGTCAACAGATGAACCAAGAGGTTGTCAAGGTTTTGGAAACCATTTTGGTTCCGAAAAGTGGCCGGCACCGATTTGGTCGGTTTTCATGAAAATCATGATAATAAACTGAAAAACCAGATAAATTTAAAAATCAAAATTTTGAGAGAAAACCGCTTGATTTTTTTGGCTTATCGACTGTTTTTTTATTTACTATTTTTGAATGTGATACCAAATTGGTTTGAGCAGTTTTTCACCGGTTTTTCAGGTTTACTGCTCGGTTTCGTCGGTTTACCCATCGATTTCACCGATTTTTTGATTTTTAATTTTTTTTAATTTTGTAAACCGAAAATCAGTCAACCGAACCGGTTTCACCGAAAACAGGCCGGTTTTCACCAGTTTTGTAAACCTTGGTGGTTGTTACTCCTAATGTACAATAACTGAAGTTTTCTAGGCAGACACTGCGAAGGACAGCCAATTGGAGTAACAATATTTCTTTCGGTAAATGCGACCTTTTCTTCCTTTCTCTCTCTCTTTGTCACGCTTCCAAGTGACTAGAGTGCGATATGCTTTGCCTCATCTGCACTCCATCCACCACTCAACAGTACCAACTACAGTGCAGTATCCCAGCCCTGAGAAAAAAAAAAGAAAAAGAAAAAGGTTCAGTACTGTAGCTGGAGCTGCTATAACTCATGAGCTACTGTAGCACGAGAGTTTAGTCTCGTATCGTGAGTTGGAGGAGGTGGAGACCAATTTAAAAACCCGGCTTTAGAATGCAGTGTTAACCCTTTTACGTGAATCGAGGACAAAAGTGTAAGTAATTATTCTGTGAGGTAGGACTCACGGCGTGCGAGCGGGTCTAGAGCCGTATTCCGGGTATAGAATGTTATAGAATAGTATCAGATCTGACTCTCATAGTTTTTTTGGCATCTACATGTCAGGGCGCGGGTACGGTGTGGATAGCGCGTGAGCTCAGCGTGGACACGACATCGCACGTATGTCGGCACTGAACAAACAGACAGACTTGACCAAAAGAGGAGATTCTAGATACAACTGTCTCGAAAGATAAATTAGTTCACTCCTCAACGAGTCCTCGTTGATCCTAAGGCGGAGAAAGCAGTATCCTAGCCTAAGGAAAAAAAGAAAGAAAAAAAAAGGTCCAGTAATGTAGCCAGAGGCTACTGTAGCTCGCGAGCTACTATTTAGTGTGAGTTGGAGAAGGTGGAGACCAATTGAAAAACCTGGCTTTGAAATGCAATAATACCTCGAGTCAACCCATTTATGCGAAGCGAAGACGAAAATGTAAACAGTTATTCTGCGAGGAAAGTGTAAGCAGTTATTCTGCGAGATGAGACCCGCACGGCATATAAGCAGGCTAGTGTCGTAATTCGTGCCTGAAATGTTACATAAAGTAATATAGCTAATTGTATCAACATACGAACTGGCCCAACTACAGAACAAATTCCAGTCACAGCAAGTCGAACCGACAAATTCCAGCTAGAGAACAAAGGCGTCGCGTCGGTTAGGGTCCACGTGAGTATAAAAAATTGAAGGTCGTCATTGAGCAGTGATTTTGAGCTCTGCGATTTTGTTGCAAGTCTGAATATTTCTTACTTTTTTGCACTCAGAAACTGAATTTTGAAACTAATTTCTTTTCAGGGCTGAATAAAATTTTGCATTCTGTACAACGACTGAACTGTTCATTGTTCTCATTTCATTCTGAACTTCTTAATGATGTTTTTGCAACTAAAATTTGTGCTGATGTTTTATTCATCCTAATAAGATTCTAGTATACAATCAATTCGCTCCAAAGTTCTAGTGCTGCTTATCTAAAATATTACGCACCATTGCAGCTGGTATCACTATGTGAAATCTTATTTGCTTCTACTCATATCTAAAATGTTGTCTACTATAAAGTTCAAGGGCTGCTTATAATTATCCATTGGGACTGCTCCTACGAAACCACTTACTACTACATTGCTCTATTTATTTAATTTGCGCATTGTGTTTCTTTGACTCTCACTGATGGCTCGCTTGGTGCCACTTTTTTTTTTTCATTGCGAAGCAGTTGTGTGTGCATGTGAACTGGATAATAACTGATAGTAAAGATGAGCAAAGAAGCTGTTACATTCTAGCTATTGTGACTCCATATAGAGTCCCTTTGGTTGGTGAACTTTTATAAAAGTTCTTTTAAAAAAGCAGCTTTTTTCTAATTCAAAACCAAAAGCAGGTCTGAAGTTGCTTTTGCTGGCTGTGGGCGTCAGTTTATATATATTACAATCATAATTGTATTATAATTATATGTAATTATATAATACATAATTATAATTATATATAATTATATTATAATTATGTTATATAATTACAATTACGTAATATAATTTTAATTATACAATATAATTATATTTATATAATACATAATTATAATTATATGTAATTATATATTACATAATTGTAATTATAATTATATATTACTATAGTTACATTTATATAATATATAATTACAATTATGTAATATAATTCTAATTATATATAGTATATAATTATAATTATATTACAGTTATATATATACACACACATTATTATGCATTGGATTGATTCCAGGAGGGGATTTGGGTGGTCACCGGGTTTGAGTGAGAGGCATGGAACCAATCATGAGCTGCCAAACGAGGCCTCATGGGGAATGATTGCAATGGAGAAATCACGGTAGAAGAGAGCTGATTGGAGGTGAGGAGCTCAGATCGCCGATCCACATTTGGTCTCTTGGTTGCGCATAGGCCTTCCTTCTAAACTATCTGAGTTTTTGGTTGCTCAATCAGCCAACTGAAATTTGGACACGAGAAAGTGCAGTTTCTGCAGTACTCCCTTTTCTTTGTTGTGTACATCTTTCAAAACAAAAATGCATTGATCCAGCAGTTGGATATAAAATTATCTCAAGTCCCACAGATTAGGTTGCAACTGACAAGAACTTCACATGACCGTATCACGTTGCAGCTTCATGAAGAGGTGAAACATCATTTTCACTAAAAATAAAAAATAAAAAACAATCAATCATCAGTCACAAAAAAAACAATGCATTCCACTATTTGTTCATTCTAAGTTTAGTTGTTTCTCACTTTACACACACAAGCACTTATTAGTGGTTCGTTGGAACAAATTAATGGTCACACGCTGAATATTAGTCCGGGAACTGTACACCACATTCTCCCCCCTGATGCAATAGCTTTTGTACATCACAATCTCAACCAGAGGGGGGAAAGAAAAAACGTATCCACACACAGAAGTTGCCGCCGGCTTGGTTGAACCTTTGGTCATCAGACTCTGAACTGCGAAACGTCATCGGCCTCTGCTGCTTATCGCCTATTCATTCAGATGAAGTGCCTCTGAGCGTCTATCCATCGATGATCGATCTCTAGCAGCCCTGTAAGAACCCGTTCGCTTCGAGGTACATCATCACTTGATCCGCCATTGATTTCGGTGACGCGCAGTCCCCGGCTTTGCACTGGATCACTATCTGCAAATCGCAGTAGTTCAAGGCTCATACACAGAGGTTTCAGCATGTAAATGATGTAGCTAGGCTAACCTCGCAGTCGGTAGGCGCTTCGTAAGGATCATCAATCCCGGTGAACCCTGGATGTGATGCGAATTCATCAGTCAGCTTGCTTGCGAGTCATTGCAGTACTACTACTCGTAACGAAGCTGAACTAACTGATCCAACCCGTTTCGTTCGTTCGTTTACCTTTGATTTTACCGGCGCGGGCGAGCTTGTACAGGCCCTTGGGATCCCTCGCTTCGCACAGCTCAAGCGGGGTGTTCAGAAAAACCTGCAGGGGTATTGTTTTACACATCTCCCCTGAATCAGATATCGTCGTACTGAAAACCTCTTGGCAGGGATATACTAGTGTGTTTCACTGAAACTTGTTCAGGCATACATACGTACGTACCTCTATGAACCTCGAGTCCGGCAGCAGACTCCGGCACGCGGTCCGGTCGCTCCTGAATGGCGATATCAGGCACGCGATGCAAATCAGGCCGGCGTCCGCGAACAGCTTCGCTACTTCCCCTGAAGTGCAGTAAATCAGAGTTACAGGGTGATGCAAACTGAGCGAATTCGAGATGTTCTTCTCCCGAACCCCGAACGTAGTATGACGCACCAACTCGGCGAATGTTCTCCGCGCGGTCCTCGGCGTCGAAGCCGAGGTCCCGGTTCAGCCCGTGCCGGAGGTTGTCGCCGTCGAGGACGTACGTCAGGTGCCCCCTCGCGTGCAGCCCGTGGCTGAGCGCGCATGCCAGCGTGCTCTTCCCTGAACCGCTGAGGCCGGTGATCCACACGACGCAGCCCTTCTGGTTCAGCAGCTTCTGCCTCTCGTGCAGCCCGATGGGGCACTCGTGCCACCGGATGTTCGTTGAGTTGCCGACGGTGGACGTTACTGCGAGCTTGTCGATGCCTGCCATACAAGAGAGAACAATCAACCTGATTAGTAATACTGTAGAATCCTTTCTGCGAGTGTTGTGGAACAAAATTCAGGTCAGTCTGTTCGATTTGGTGACTAGGTGGCATAAAACCGAAAGTTTATACAATTATAGTACATCCTTCATCATTTGCAAAAGTTTGTGATTCAGGCAAGGAGTTGTTGACGGAGAGTTTGAGAAGATCCCCTGATCACAGAAGTCTGAGTGGTGCCTCTCTCTGAAGCTACTCTACTCTCTGTTTGGTGCAGAAAAGCTCAGCCCATCTACTACTACCCAGAGACACAGTCGTTTTCAGGACGGAAATGCAGCCGGCTCGACGTCAACCTTCCATACGGTTCTATGAATGTCAGCTGGTCACGAACGCGCCGAAAACGACCTTCCATCTACGAGGTCGTTTTCAGTTCGCACGACTGAGTTTGACCCATTTGGAATCGTCGATGAATTAGGAGCAAACATGACCCGATACGAGACTAAACAGTCAAACACAGAAACGTAGTAAAAATATTCTAATGGGTCGTGTGTGTCACGTGGTCAGAAATGTAATACTAGGACAGCCGGTCCATGTCCGAGGTGCTACTAGTGGAATGAAAGTTGCTGTTCATCCAGGAGTACAATTGTGCGTCTGTATTGTGAACTCTGATGAACTCACCTGGAGTTTCAAGTTTGTGAAAACCGACAGCACTCCATTTTTCTATTTGATGATCAGAGAAGTTTTTTTTTAAAAAAAAGAGTTACAAAAAGATGAATCAGTGTTACTGGACATACTGCAAAAATATTGTATAATTCTATTTGATGAACGTCTATAAAACATTTTCTCATATAAGGAAAGCAGAACTAGAACTTTTATGGAAGACATTCTAATTAAACACTGTTATCTGGTTTCGCTCGCCAGATTTTATGTTTCTTCATAAATTTTCGTTTTTCACAAAAAAAAAAAAAGAAATGTGAGCCGGCGATCAAACTTGGTTAAAATTTTAAACTTCCAAATCATTTGACATCTGCCCAATCGCATGCCCATATGTAATCCTATTTGAATCAAGAAATTTTAATACTACAGTGTATCGTGCAGTAATCACTCCTCTACCAAAACCAAGCAAGCAATAAAGCACATCATCATCGGCAATACAAGTCGGGAATCGAGATTCCGATCACCTGCCACCGCCGACGCATTGCCGAGCCGATCGCCGTCCACCGCCGCTGCCGAGGTCGCCGGCTCCGGCACCGCGCGCCTCTCTCCGGCAGCCGCCACCACGGCCGTCGCCGGCCTCGCGGCCACGAGCGTAACGCCGCCGGCACCACGGCCCGTTCTTTTGGCGAGCTGCCCAGTAACGGCTCCCGGCCTCGCGCGCGGCAGCGTCGGATGGTTCCCTGGAGGAGCCTTGGCGAGCATGTCGGTGTTCGCGTGGGCGCGCGAGCGACGACGCGCGGCGTTCGGTGGCCGGCGAGGTGCTATATATACACACGTTGGCTTTTCTTGTGTTGCACAAGTGTTGCTGTGTGGCAACGTGTCACGTCAGAGGGAGCACCTAGAGATGGGACATTTTTCCTCACTGAGAAAGAAAAGTCGTCAAATGGTTGAACCATCATATATCATGACCCAAAATTTATTGGAATGTGAACAATAAAAGTTGAGTGAAATAGAATTCTACTCCTACATTGTTCTTTGCGAGATCAAGACAAAACATTAGGAACATATTTGGAATGAAGAATTTGTCGGCGTTCTGACTATTGGCACAATGCAAATATACGATCGTAGGGAGGTGTGCCTTCGTATTCGATATGGTCTAATCTAAAAAAAGACTTAAGGGGATTTTAACCTGGTTCGAGTCACCTCGAGCGGTGTAATACCCTACGTGCAGAAAGCGGATTATCTCAATGATAGTGGTACAAGAGCCGGATTCTCTCTTTGCGAGAGAATCCGAAACGGATAGAAACGGATAGAAAGTGATTGGAGTGTAGACGAGTGGGGATGCTTGCTAGAAGAGATGCAAAAACCTAAGGCCCTAGTGGTGTTCGTTGGTTTGTCTTTTGTTGTTCTGTTATTTCTCTATCGCTTTCTGAACCTCTCTTTATATAGAGAGGTCCGAGGTTACAAAGTGGTGGGTTCTACGTGATCTTGCCGTCTCGCTGACAGGTGGGCCCTTCAGCTGTCGTCGCCTGTCATTCGCTTTACTCAGGCGCGAGCGTGACCCGTCGCGTTGCATGCAGATGCGGGTCACTGTGGCGTCTGTCCGGTACTGCTGTGTCAGCCACAGTGCCGTCGAGTCTTGTCCGTCGACTGCTGCGACTTCTGTTGGAGTGCTGTTACGGTAAATCTCATCCCGTCCCGTTGGGGCAGTTGACAGGTGACCACTAGAGTAAATATACCATAACACGACACCTACTCCCCAGGGGTTGCTCCCTCCGAGAGTCGGTTTTTGAAGGCTAGAGTCTCCGTGCGTCTTACAGTGGCTAAGACTTGACCGTCGTAGATGGTCGGCTTGAGGGTCGGATCACGCGGTCGCTCGACCTCTAACCCGGGGTCTTGCGCGAGCACGAGCTATCAGATACTCGGGGTACGTGATCCCGACAGGATTCAATGCGAACTACTCAACATTTTTGAACTCGAGGATGGTCCGGCAAACCTCAACGAAGTTCTAGGAAAGAATTGCACGCCCTCCTCCGTGGCTGACAATCGCGGCCAGATTCAACGAACCTGAATCGATCCCAGATGCGGTAATAAGTCGCCCTCTTGCTAAGTACAGAGCACTGAGTTCGTGGAATCTCATCACAAGACGACGCTTTTGAAGTAAATTGATTTTTCAAAATAAAAATTAGAAGAAAAGGAGCGGGAGAGGAACATGACGCGCGACGCAATCAGATGCCTCCTTCGTGAGCCAACACTCGGCAACCACATAGCTTTGCTTGCTGCTATCGACGCGCCTTAGCTAGCTAGTGCATGCCGAATGTTGATCAACTAGGAAAAGTCGAAAACGGCGACGACGTGGACAAGCTAATGGAAGCCACATCACCGATTAGATCAAAGCAAACCGATCAGATAGAATTAAAGCGCACGGCACCAAAGCAATCAAGTTTAACTTCCTTGGAGAGAGATGTGTAAGTGTAAACCTGATACTGAAATTTCAGTGGTACATAGGATAGAATGAAATGGTTTGGTGATGATACCTTAATTTGATGGTTGTTCTGCCGGACAGTGTGTAATGGTCTTCTTGGACCTCTGTTTTCTTCTTCTTAATATGATAATCTGCAGCTCTCCTGTGTTTTCGAGAAAAGAAAAAATACCTTAATTTGATGTTAGCTTGACAACAACCTATGCATCAAACAAGTGTTTGGTGCAGCCTTGGCGAATGGTGATCCATCATCCATTGCTTGCAAAGAGATCACAACTATGTTCCACTAGCATAGTGCTCCTGGCACTTGTCATGGTCCAGCACTCTATGCTGTTGCTTACAAGATAATTTAGTGTCGCTGACATGGATCAAGGCGACAGTTTCTTAGCGCAAGGCAAAAGGAAAGGGGATTACAAGGTAGCCGAAGAAATTTCCATGCGCCGCTTTATAAACCGGCGGCGACACCTCTCATATATTTGGTTTGTCATAGAGCAAACGGAATCATATCTCTACATTTATTTATTTATTTTATTTTATCTGAAAGGATACATTTATTTATTTTTCAATCGAGTTCCTGCTATTACAAGAATCAACTGAAGGATGTGAAGTCAGAGTTATGTCTTTGATCAGCTCAGAGAATCCAGGCATGATGTGTTTCCATCAGCAGCGAGATCGATGCAAACTCCGTTGTAGGCAAGAGGCGCGTACATCCATGTCTCGTCGGAGCTCATCAGCTGTTTGGGGCAAAGGAAGGGGAGCTGAGGGCAATGGTCGTAGTGACTGATGAAGTTTGACAGTACTCTCTTCGTTTTTAAATTAATATCGATGTTGATATTTAATATCAACTTTGATCATTTATTTTATTTAAAAAAAATTAGTTGAAATATGTAAAATTTTAAATTACGATTCAAATAATTCTAATAATAAATTAAATTATAACAAAATATATGATATTTATTAAAAAATAATAAAATAAATAGTTAAAGTTGGTATTAAAAATTAACGGTGACATCAATTTAAGAACAAAAGTATTGTTTCTACATCTAGCGATCTGACTTAGCCGAAATATGTACTCCTACTTGGGTAATCACCTTTATTTGCATCTGCAGAAACTTGACTTACTGAACAGCCTCCTCCAGTATAGTGCTGATATCGACCTGCACATTGCGAGAGAATAAAACGCGATCAGAAGGTAAAGAACTTACTATGCTTCAATTGCCAGAGAGAGGTTAAAATTTATTACTAGTTCCAACCTTTGAGTAAAGGCTCTGTGAGTTCTTTGAGGACCCGCTGCGATCTCTTGAACTGCCACTTTGTTTTGGAGCAATAGATTCCTCACACGCATTATTCGAATCATCTTCTGAACTGCAGCACCAGGAACTGTTCTGATTGGCAAGGTGAGTATTGGCCCCATCGTTAAGATTATTTGAACTCAAGGTCCTCCACAACTGAAGAAAGTTCATGAACGGTAGTGTCAGAACAGTTCAAGTACATACTCATAAACTTTTCCGTGAGTTAGCTTGATTTACCTGGGCAGTGGTACGTAGTTTCTTGGTTTTTTTTTTTTTTTTGCGAACAGGAATTATATTAATAGCATAGCACAGCACATCCCCGGAATTTCATCCGATGCACACTAGAAAAACTGAAAATTACATCACATAGTCTCCAGTTTCCCAATAAACCTCGATATTATCGCTGCTCCCAACCGAAGCAAATCGCCAGCACTGAGCAGCTCCCACCTCCCATCTCAGCGAGTGACTCCAAAGCATGGTCGTATTGCAAGAGCCATCATCTGGACCTTCCTCCAGAACGAATTATCGTCAATGAACAAACATCGGCTGTCAGCTCACGAAGATGAAAAGGGGAAAAGAAATCCACCGCTGCTGACCCAGAGGTCGACGGCCGGACACCAAGTCCAAGGATATCGATCACATCAGTAACCCAGACAAGCGGAACAGCATCAGGGATGCTCAGACTATCCACCCCTTCGCACAAAAAGATAACACACCTCAAGCTTTCACCACCCGAGTCTCCTTCGATGACGAAACCGAGGACCAAAAGCTTCCTCATGCCGACCACGGCGTGACTGTCACCGTCAGAGAAGAAGACATACTCCTCAAGTGAAGAAATCACCATAGAGAGGAACTAAGCACCTAAAAACTAAAACTAAGCTTCTAGAACGAACCTATACGGTATCCTGCCTCAAATCCTGCTTCCCCTCCCCTCCAGCGTCGAAAAATACTCCGAAGAGGAGGAGAAGCTACCAGATCGGAGCAGAAACCAAATCTAACCTGGTATATCTATGAGCCCCGCCGTTGGTACCGAACCCTCACCTCCTCCGACCCCAGCAGGGCCGTCAGGAGGTGAGCGGAACGGCCGCTCGACGGAGGGAATGCGAGATCGTCGCAGTCGCCTTCGAGTCACCTCTGCTACAGGACTAGGAGAACGAGAGAGTTTGCATGTTGTTTCTTGGTAGTGCTCTTGATCGTATTCATTTGCTCATCCATAAGAAACATTCTCTTGTTTCCAGCAACTGCATTAGTATCTGCAGCGGTAGATTGACTCTGACGAACATCACAGCAATCCACAGCAGTGTGCACCAAAGAAACTGCACTGTAGGAGTCACTTTCAATGTAATGCACTTTTTCCTCTTAACTTATGTTTTTTCTGTTGCATGTATAAGTGAGATTTTATTTTGTACAGATCTATGGTTGCGAGTATCGAGCGGAGTATCTTCACTACATGTTGTTCCATAAGCTGAACGAGGTTCTGAGGCCATTCCCGCAGCACATCGAGGAGTACTCTTCAACTTCCACAGGGAGGGATAGCTCTCAAGACTAGATAGCTGGGACAGCTCTCATGACTAAAAAGTTGTATTTTGTGTTTTCGTGATGTAAACATGCTGATCAATTGCTTATGTATATTTGTGATGTGTTGAAATCTAACAGTTCTGTGTGGATATACTAATTACTTTTGTTTCAGTTTAATAATTATCCATCTGCTTCAGTAATTTTTCAGAGTACTCTTCAACTTCCGTAGTGGTTGTAGTTTTCAATTCTAGAAAGTTGTGTTTTGCATTTTCGCGATGTAAACATCCTGATCACTTGCTTATGAATATTTGTGATGTGTTCACAAGAAAGTTGTGTTTGTGTTTCAGTTCAGTAAATGTCCGTCTGCTTGAGTAATTCATAGACCTCATATAACGTAGTTCTTGAAAAGGCATTCAATAAATTACTTAATTTGAATTCAGTAAACATTAGAAAATATAAGAGTACATGACTATGGCTTTCACTAATTGCCCTTCTCTGATTAGTAACTAAGGATTCAATAATTTTTTATTGATTCTGTAGAACTATATCAACTATGCAAATATCAATCATCCCCATCACCATACCACTCTTGAAACTATTCTTCACATTTTGAGGTTTCCTCGAATTCACTCTCTTCGTCACCTCCTGTTTCGCTTCCAATCCTTCCTTCACCACGACCACCATGCCCAGCAGCCGTTACTTGAACGCTTCTTTTAGGCCTGTTTAGATGTATATACCACAAACATATTAGTATTTTCTGTGGATTTTATTTGCTTGTTCAGTAATTGCATTTGTCCATTCAGTAATTGTGATGTTTTTTATGCATATAAGTTTAAAACTTACTAAACGTCTTTCAAGATAATCTCGATGTCAACCCTCACTTTTTCTGGTTCACCTTTTTGTCGAGTTCCTCACATGCTTCCCCTTCCACGACCACTTCCTGTAGGCCTTGTTGAACAAATTTGAACAATACCAATTGCATGTTAGTGATATGGGACCAATTTAACAAATTGTCGTACTGTTGGACGAACCCGACATCTGTTTTGGATTGGAGTTAGAAAATTGGATCCGGGCAGGATAGACCCAGGGAGTTATCACATGGAACCTTGATCTCGGGAGATGTGCGATTGTCGAACTAGGCTTGTGGTGTCTAAGTGAAAGGTTGCCTCGTACGGCTTCTGAAAAGCATGTTCGTGCCATGTAATTTGGGCCTCTCCTGTAGGATGTAAATCGATTCAAGTCGCTGTTCCTCGTATTAATGAGTATTGCTTGTTCACTGCATCACATCATAGTAGACATCATAGTAAGAAGAGGAAATGATGATGAAGATTGTTGATTTATGTTAATTATATTAATTATCTCTTTTGTATTGCAACTATAATTGCTTTAGAATTATTGACAAACATTTATATTATTATTAACCCTTTTAAGTTGGCTAAAACTTAAAAGAAAGACCAATTATTAGTGCTATTTTTGCAATGCAACCATCCAAATTGTTGAGCCTTCCATGCTTAGGAGTCAGCTTTAAAAAGTCAAATTGATGAGCAAGTCTTACTGAGTATATCAGTTGCTCACGGTTTATTACTTGTGTGTTTGCATGTAGTACTTTGGGAGGGGGGTACCTTACTTCGCCCACTTTGAACCACGAAGAATGAGACGCATCTTAGGGCACCACATGTTTCATTATAAGATAATCGTTGTATTGTATCGTGACTCTCACTTTGTATCAAATTCTGTTTTAAAACTCTTTGTGGACTTGAACTAAATCAACTGTGGTTAGACCAAATCTGTTTATAATATATTTCCATCACTGAGTTATACTATTTGAGTATTGTTTCTCCCATGTCATCTAAGATCTATCCGAAAGCGTGAGTCACCCATTATTTTTAGCCGGTTTTAGCCGGTTCTCACACACACGCGCTGAGAGTTTCACATAATATCTTATTCCTGGGGATATACCCCCGTGAGGCGCTGTGCAAGTGAAAGCACTGAAACTCATGCGGGCTGCCCGAACAGCTGCGATGCTAGCAACCCGGGCGCTGTGGGGTGTTGTGGGTTCTTTGCTGCTCTGGCCAAAGTCCATCAAATGGCCCTGATCAAGCCGATGCTATCTTATTTTTTCCCTTTCATAATGGCCTGGCAAATCAAGCCATCGGCATACTGCAGCGGCAGCGGTGAACTGGTACGCACACTTCACTGCCCTCGTGCACTGCATGCCTCTGTTTAACTCCGCCACACCTAATTTTTTCATCCTCCACCACTGTATAAAAGACATCAAAGTAAATTCAAGACAATGAAGAAGGAGATGCAAGACCCGAAGGGACAACACCCAATGGGAACCAACGCAGGCGTATTAGCAAAGCCGTGTTCCCGAAGATGATGGCAATGAATAAGACAGAATAATAGACCGAACAAAAATTCTAGAAGACAGAAGATGACATTATTGAAAGGCAAGCTCCTCGGGGGTTTAGGAACCATGCCATAAAAATCAGGGTACCAAACGTACGTAATAATTGATTTAAATGATTGATCACTGCCTTGTGGGGTCAGGAAACTACGCTGATCAAGAGGAATTGCGCAGGAACCATCAAAGCCTCATTTAAGGTGAAGAAGAAAACGGCTACAGTACTAATTGCTATTATCACTCTGACTTTAGTATAGTACTTCATTAAAATTAGTAACTGACCATTATGACCTGTAAACCAATGTAATCATCTGTCTCCCTAAAAGGGAATCACCTTTGAACTATAAAAGGGATCCCCTAGTAGAGTTGAGGTGGGAGAGGAGGGCAGCACACCCGCAACACCTCCCACACTACTGGAATTCACCATTTCTCTTAGGAAATTCTTTCTTTTCCTACGATTATTTTCATGTACTAGAGAAAAAAACTTTCCCTACGAAATATTTAGAAATAATAGGGAACGATTCAATTTCCCTGGGGAATTAATTTGTTTCTAGGGAAATCAATCCTTTTTCCTAGAAGATTTCAATGTTCGTAGGGACTGAGAACCTGTCAAGCAAGTTTAAAATCTCTCTCCTCTCTCTCCCTCGCTCCCATTTCAAAATCTCTCCCTCTCTCTCTCCTCTCCCCATCTCTCTTTCAGCTGCAGGTGGCAAGCAGCAGCACGGTAGGTACAGCGAGCGGCACCGTAGCGGCAGCCAGGCGGCGCGACGGGCGGTAGCCGTTCTGCGGCCCCTGCTTCGCTCCGCCACCGCCCACTAGCCGTTCTGCCCAATTTTCCTGCTGGAGTGGCATACTATGTCGAGTTGCTGTAGCCACCATTGAGGATCTGAAGCCGCTTCGCCTGGTTCCCCACGTCAGCAGCGCCATCCACCGATTCACCGCATCCACGGCTGCTCCTGTCTACAGCGGCCACTGGCGTGAGTGAGGGCCACGCTTGGGAGGAAGAAGGGGACGCATGGTCCCTGTAGCTGATCCACCTGCTTGGTTTGCGCCTGTCCCAGCCCTCAGCAAGATTACCCTGTTATGAACCCACTAGCAAATTATTGAACCAGGACATAACAAAGAGGCAAATATCTAAACATTGATGAACTTACAATTCAAAATGATAGAAATGTTCAAAGATCAGTTAAGTAACTAAAGCACAGACAGAGAGCAGCAAAGCAGGGATTGGGAAGCGGAATCTGAGGAGTAGCAGGTCAAGGGGGGTAACTAGAGAGCAGGAACCAAGAGAGAAGAGCAAGCCAGACAGAAGATATCATTCTCTGTTCTTCGATGATTCCTTTCGCTGCTGTGGCCATATATACAGATGGTGTCCTAGAAGTCCTGAAGAAGCCGGCCTAGCCCACTCGATACATGACATTCCCCACCGCTTGAAATTCAGCTTGCCCCCAAGCCGATGAAATGAAATTCCTCAGCTGAAACTTGACTTCACATTTTCTTTTCTGGACACTTCAAGGATACAGAGAACCGGTGGCGAATCACCTTGGTCTTGGTTTGTATCTCTTAGCCATCTGGTGCAATTGTAATCCTGCCTCACACAAATGGTAAGCTGCTGATTAATTTTGCTTGAGAATAACTGAGCCTCCTCTTCACTGCATGCAAGTATCATATATGCTTTCACACGCTCACAATTGTCATCACCATTATGGTTGCAAGCAAATTTTTCCACTACTATCAAATGGGCTTTGACATATTGCACGTCTGAATATTTTTCCTCAATCAAATACTTGCCTTATAGTTGTGTGCATAGGCTGTATCAGAAGGATCTCAAGTTCTGGACCATTCAAAGTATAAGCAAACATTGTAGCCTGCTGCACGTTTAGTGTGGTCGGGTGACATCTGACATGAGTAGCTCTCCTAGCGATTTCAGATGGTGCCCATGACAAATTTTCAATTTGAATTTCCCCAAATGATAGTAGCATCAGAATGGTCCTTTCATACTCCAACAATGGTAAGAATTTTAGCCAGAGAGTATGTATAGAAACTAGGCAGTGCAAATGCTCACAAGATTGCCATAAGACAATTCCTTCAATCAATATCTTCCAAACCACTGCAAGTAGTATAGATGGTGGTATTCCGTTCTCTATGGTCCTAACAGAATAACTGAAAGTGACATACAGCAATACAGCCGCATAGTGAAGAAACTGTAGATTATGACCCGATGATTAATGTGACTCCCTTTTGACCAAAGTACCATCCAAACCTAAAGGGAGGTACCAAGGCTGTATCTCCAGTATGAATACCACAAACAAGGGAGGCTTTGATTGGATGCTATTTCTCCCAAGCAAAAACTGCTCTTGCTCCTTTATATTACCTTGATTCACCACAGCTGCAATTTGACAACGAGGTGGCCATTGTTTCACTAACCACATGTCACCTTTTGGGAAGTCAAAAAAAGCTTCACCTTGCTCAACTAAAACAACAGCTGCTGGTGCGACCATATTCTACGAGATTTCTCGGTATAACTTCTCTGTAAGTTGTCTGATCCATAGACACCGCCCCCACCCGATGGAGCAGTCCTGGAATTTCTCATATCGCCAACAATGCTGAAAGATAGAGCCCTTGATGCTTTGTCGCGAAAGTGGCCATGGTGATTTCCAAACTTAAATGATATCCCAACTCATAAAGCAACCATAACTCGAGATGAAAGTTGGCCAGCACTGGACGAATTGTACCACTATCAAAAAAAATCTCCAACTTTGTGGGTGATGGCCGTGATTTTCAATCAACACATTTCACAAATGCACTTGCAGACACCATGACAGCAGTGTTGTGATCAAGAAAAACCATCAAATAGTTGGTAGGCAGCGGATGGTCAAACCTGACATCAATCAAGAATTCTAGTATAGAAATCTCTGTGGATGCTGGGACATCCTTGAACATGCCTCCTGAAAGCAGGAATGTAGCGGTGACATCATCAGACGCGAAGTCATCAAGGCCAATCATCAAACACATGGAGGGCAAGGTAGTGCTGATGTTGTGAGGTATGACGGTGTCGGTTGTAAGCATAGCAGATGTCAGTGCAGTGTCGAGGATGTTGGCGGTGATGCTCAGAGGTTCTGCTAGTGGGTGTTGAAGTCAAGGCAAACTATTGAACACCTAGCGGGCAGCGCACTGTCCACATCAATGTCGTCCGGTAACTTCATTGGGGAGGTTATCACGGACTCCATAGGAGTAGGAACTTCCTTTGATACTTCCATCACGAGGAGGGGCGCAACTGCCATATGATCAGTGTCAATGTCAATGTCAAGACTAAGCATCTAACAGTGGGTGGGCGTGGCGATGGCGATGTCGCTGGCTGAAGACGTGGCCGTAGGTTGGACTGGTTTGAGGGTGTCCTTGTCAGCGATGAGGACCATCTCCTTGGATTGCCACTTTGTCATGGAATGCTGGAGTTGCTCCATAGCAAGTTTATTCGTCGCCGCGATCTGCTTCCACCTTGGCGCGGTCCTCCCTCACCTTGACTTGATCGATGCCGTACCTCTTGATGAATTCAGCCATCATGTTATCTAGAGACATGATTGCCACTAGAAGTGGTGGTGTTTTTGGGTGGGAATTTTGTCGAACATGTGATGGGCTGTATTGGTGGATGACGAGGGTGGTGGTGGGAGTTCTTTTTTGATGCAAGGGGAAGGGATTAGGTGGCGTGAAAAAGAAAATGGAAACAAATTTGTGTAGAACCGGCTTTGATAACCAATTGTTATGAGCCCACTAGCAAATTATTGAACCAGGACATAAAAAGAGGCAAATATCCAAACAGTGATTAACTTCCAATCCAAAATGATACAAATGTTCAAAGATCAGTTAAGTAACTAAAGCACAGACAGAGATCAGCAAAGCAGGGATTGGGAAGTGGAATCTGAGGAGAAGCAGGCCAAGGGGGATAACCAGAGAGGAGGAACTGAGAGAGAAGAGCAAGCCAGACAGAAGATGTCATTCTCTGTTCTTCGATGATTCCTTTCGCTGCTGTGGCCCTTCATATATACAGATGGTGTCTTCGAAGTCCTGAAGAAGCCGACCCAGCCCACTCGATACATGACATACTCCACGAGCCGAGCTTTTTGCTATTACAGTACTCTCTAACTACGATTTCGATAAAATAGTATCTATATCGTGGGCTTCTCTAAAATAGTATTCTTTTCATGTACTCCTCTCTATAATAGTATTTTCAAGATTTGAACTCAACTTCAATTTCATTTCGATTTTTTACTTTCCTAAATTCCTATACTACCCCTCTTAAATTTGTTTAGTCTATAAACCTGTTTCTCAGGGCACATCAGATGGTTTCCGTTTTCCATCTAGCGGTGGCGGCGTACGAATGATGCACGCCAGGCGAGCGCTCGTCCTAGCCAGTGCGGCAACCACGCACTCGGCCGGCTGTAATGGTGCCTCTTGGCAGAACTCTCAACGCGCTCACCTGCGCCGGCCGCGCGCACGCTGCTCAGCAGGACTTGCACGTAACTCAGCAGGACTCACATGACAAGGTGAACGCGCTGCAGGGAGTTGATCTAGTGTTTAGTCAGGCTGCAAGGTCATCGCGCCATCGAGAGTGGCCGGAGTGGCCTACCGCCGCTGCGAGACGAACTCAGTTGGACCCATTTGATATCAATCAAAAGAAAAGGGGTAGTTTAGGGATAGCATGATGATAAAATTCGAAAATAAAACAAAAATAAATTCAAATCCCTGAGAATACTATTATAAAGAGGAGTGCACAAAGAGAGTACTATTTTAGAGAAGCCCACAACGTGAGCATCGTTTCATCGAAACCATACTTAAAGAAGTACTATAATAGCAAAAAAACTCCCACGAGCCTCCACACCGTGACTAGCGAGGCATGGGGTGACTTCATGTCTTCCTGAAGTTTTTTCTATTGATTTGTGGGTTTAGGTTAGGTTTGACTGGAGTTGGGGAATTTCTGATCCAATTTAGTGAGGCCAAATGGTCGCTTGTAGGTTTGGGGAAATCCAGACATGTGGTTTGATCTGGATTTCGAGCAGTGTGGCCAGATTTCCCCGTGCTCCTCCTTGAAGTTGTCCGAACACTTCTGCATCGTCATGGCCCAGCGATGGTTCAATCTTCTCCTAAGCACCATAGCTGAACACCACGTTGACTCCTCTCTCTCCCTATTTCTCATGTAATGTATTCGAATCTCTTGAAATTGATTGCAAATTATTCGATTTGGGGACATATTTTTTAGAGTACAAGTTATTCATTCGAATGTGAGTGTATTAAGGTTGATTTTGGGAATCATGCATTTTGCTCTAACTCGTATGTACGTAGACATTTCTTGCACTTTGACATTTCTTTTACAGCATGCGGGAAGGAGGTTCATAGATGCAATAGGATTGCATGGTTATTCAAATGATTTTATAACCTGGAGGATCTTAAAAATTGACAATATATTAGGAATAGTTGTATGGGGACATTAGATTGTGATTTCTGAAACGAGATCATTTTCCCTTGTTCTTAACTGGTTCATCTCCCGCACACATTAAAAAACAGGTGCTACCTTTATTGTAGAGGTAAATGAATAATCCTATGTTTTAATACAGAATGTGTGCATTGCCACAAGGGAAAAATGAATCATTGCAGTGATGCTTTATACATCTATTATTATGCTTGGTAAATGCTGTTCCATCCTATTACATCTGTTATGTTTGTTTTTTTCTTAGTAAAATTCAAAAAAAAATGATGATGTTTTTATTTATTTTTTTTGCAAATATTAGTGAAGTGTGGGATTATAAAGAGTATATTTTATTCTTGTAGAAAAGGAAAAAGAGTGTCAGTGTTCTTTCTCAAAGAAAAACAACACTGATCCTTGTTCTGGTAGTTGTTAGCTTGATATCTGCATAATATAATTCCCATCGACCTGCACCAGTGGTTCTTCTGGTTACTGCACTTTTGGTAAGAATTTGATGATGTGAAAAAGTTTATAGCTGGCCCTGATTTGTTAGATTAAATTAGTATTTGATTCAATGTATATCTAAAAATGCTTCTTTGATTTCTTTTGCAGATTGACTTTTGTCTATGATTGATTACATTTCCTTGAGTGAAGATTGCTACTTCTATCAGGTATCCAGTGGGTTGACCAGCTTTATTTTCTTTTAATAATAGGTTTTTGGCTCGTTGACTTTGATGAAATCAGGATTGGGGTATTGGCTCGTTGACGTCTGTGCCAAGTACTGTGACACTCTCAAATTTAAACAAAGTGAAATTCTCTTAAAGCATTTGAGAAAAAAAAAAGCTTCTCTCCCTTCTTTTAAAATATATATATATATATATAATAAATAATAGAAGTAAAAAAAAATATAATATAATAAAATGAAATAAATAATAATAAATGTGTCAAGTGCTTGAGCTCTTTTGAATTTGACTTATTTGAATTACTCTGAATTTATTTGAATTTTGTGAATCTTTTTGAATTAAATTGATTTTTTTGAATTTTCAAAATTTCGAATTCTTTACAACCTGTTGGGCCGGCCTCTCTTTCTCGGCCCGTAAAACTCCAGCCCACGAAA
>BCLG01000809.1:51281-67502 GCA_001602295.1 Zoysia matrella
GGATACCTTAGTGCGTGAAAAGTGTGCGTTATGTGACTCTGTTGATCAAGAGAAGCATAGCCTGTGGGTACAGTGTACAACCTCTGCAGAGTGTATAAATCCATCCGGACTGGCCGTTGTCACGGTATTGGCACACTACAGCTTGGGCTCACTTTGATTAGTTTTGTCTATCTCCTTGAAGTGCTTGCGAGTGGGCATAAGTGCCCGTGTTTTGGAAGAAGTGTCTGGTTGAGACATTGGAGGCCCGTCCAGTTAAAAATTGGGAACTGACGGGAAAGGTGACTTCTCTCGCAGGGCCACCACTAAAATAATGACTATTATAGGATTGCCATACCTTTCGATGTTTGTGAGAAAATTTTTAGTCAGTAGTTTACCTTGCATAAAAATTGGCTTTCGCTAAACGAAAACCTTAGCCTATCCTTGATGGCCATGTGCATAAATATAACCCTTATGGGTTGGAACTTGTTGAGTACTTTGTACTCACCCTTACGACAATCGTTCAGATGTAGAAGAAGATGACGTTCCGCTTGAAGGCGATGAGTAGCACTCGTTTTTCGCGCAAGTTGCCTGTGGCGTAATTTTGGTCTCATGCTTCCGCAATTTGTGTAATGATTGACCGAGGATGTTACGCACTCCTTGAGGATTTGTAATGTAAACTTTGATTGTGTATCTCAAGCATCTGGGACAATATATGTAGTATTAATGTATACGCTATGTACCCACAATGTTTCGTGCGTGTCAACTACTGATCCAAGGATTGGTACGGTGTGCACGAGAGCACCCAAAAATGAGGTATGACAAGTACTTAGAGCATCTCTAACGATCCTCTAAATGGTTCTCTATCGTTAGTTTTAGAGAAAATGGAGCAAAAACTCCCTACAACCGATACTCTATCTGGCTCCTCGACACTGTTCAGTTCTCCGTCTTCCTCACTCCTATCGCTACAAGTAGATACTCGAACCCAGTCGGTATCGAGCAATCGCTGTCTTGGATTCGTCGTTCGCGCCATTTCCCGTGAGGTGAAACTTCCTCTGCTTCTTCCTCAGTTCCTCTCGTTAATGGATTCAATTTGTGAGGTCGTAGAGCTTGATTTGGTCGGATCCGGAGGGAAGTGGAGGTAGGAAGAGGAAACTCACCAGATCTGGAGTGTTATGTCTTCCATTCAGTTGCTGATTGCAGTGGCCGCCGGATTCGCAGAAGCCTCCATGCCCTCGTTGCGGCCCGCTTGCTCGTGCCGCTGCTTTGCTACGGTGCTGTTGGCTTTACTTGCGGCTTTTCTTTGCTGCTTGCTGCGACGCTGCTGCTCTCTTCTTTTTTTTATATATATTCTCGACGCTGCTGCATTGCTTCTTTGCTTGCTTTGCTGTTTCGCATGTTAATAGTCATTGGAAATTTAGCTTTGGAGAGAGGTTAGTTACAAAGTAACAATATAATATAATTAAACAAGGTATGGAGATGTTGATTTAGAGAATCGGTTGGAGTGTGTTGGAAAATAGAGTGTGGAAACTAGATAAAGGATCCTCTATCCATGTATATAAAGAGTGAAAAATGAAGAATCGGTTGGAGATGCTCTAACCTGAGTAAGGACTAAGGACTCCAACAATTAACCTTCTGCCTTAACACAGATTGTTTCATATTTCCAAAATTAATGTACTGCCTTAACAAAGAGTTCTTTTTGTTCTGAAGACTAATATTGTGTGCTCTGGTATTTGTGGCTTCATAATTTGCACAACGCATATCATATGTGTTTTGTCCTGCTATGCTTGCACTGATGTACTGCTCAAATGCTAAGCAACGATTCAATAAGGATTATTGTTTTGTGGATGCAGATTGTTCAATTAAATAAATGATGAGATGCTCATCATGTAACTCTGTTTGACGTATTTCAGAATTGTGAGTGACATATGCTGCTATTAGGCTACAGCTTGAGCTTGAGATTCTGAATTTACTGATTGAATGAGTGATTAATATTATTACTAGGTGCAGCTTTTCAATTCAATTTCTTAAACTAACTACTATTCGGTTCTATCGATTGTATCAAGCTTATCTTCTTTGTTTCCTCTAAAACTAACTTGTAACTTGGGTCCTTCAGGTCCGACTCCAAGGCTAAAAACTAGAGTAGCATATGACCGTTTGTTCCAAAACATCCTGTATTGTAAAAAATTCGTATTGAACATTCTCATATAGATTGTTTGGTGATCCTAGGTATATTTTATTAGCACAAATCGAAAGTACTGTGTTTATGGTGCGTGATGATTTAATATAAAATAGATCTGTCATTGTCCATGTGTTAACCCATATAATATTTTTCTGATGGTTGATATATGTAGTCACTAATGGTAAACTCTTATCTAATTAGTTTTAGTGACCTGTTTGATTGGTTGCAACAACCATTTAGTGACCAACATTTACTTGATCAATATGGCCATTTAGTGACCAATGTTTTGCTTGGTAGCTAAAAGTATTTGCCTATTGCGACCAAGGAGGTCCTGGTCACTTTTGATGGGAGCTTTAGTCACCAACATTATACATGTTGGGCACTAAAAACTTGCAGCGACAAGGCTACTATGACCACAATGTGACCAAGATTTGATGGTGACTAAATAATACTAGCAACCAACATGTAGTTTTTAGCTACCCAGGTCCTCAGTGGCTAAAGATCATTTTTCTTGTAGTGAGAATCTGAATGAAATCCACTTCGGAGAGGTGAAGATGAAGAAAGGCAGAGTCAGTGAGGAAAACAGGAAGGAGATAATTGTACTGTTTGAGCACTCGGTGGGGAAGCATTTGTTCGATGCGGCCTTCCCAGAGGTCAGATGCTGTGTCTGAAGGCTATGCATGCGGAGAATGCTCTACCACCGCACTCGCAAATATTTCACGGTGTTACATTGAGCGACATCAGTAGTGGCATGATATGCTTGCAGAAGTGATCTAATGATGTGGCGCTCTTGTGATGGCGTCAGAATGCTTTGTTTAGGACCGGATTGTATTTTTATACATTCACAATACGACCTGGTATTGTATGAGTAAGACCTTGCGTAGGCATGTTCTGATTGTTTTACTTATTCGGTTTGCGAAGATCAGGAAGTTTATCATTTGTTTGCACATAAAATGCAAATAGTCCTTTTTTTTCGGTGGATGAAAATCTGGCAAAGGCAGCTAATTGATGTCATCTTATTATGACTACTATTTTATTTACTGGGAAAGAAGAAAATGGCAGCGCTTGCTGATTCTTTTTTCTTATTTTCCCCTCAGTATAGATTTGTAGGTGTATTTCTACAACCGCTTAGGTTAAGCATAGAAAATGAGGAATTGTCGCTTTTGAACACAATATGTTACATTGCTGCAGTTCCTGGACATGTAAAGCACATGGAACATCCTTAATGTTAACTTCACATAATTTTACGATATACTCTCTTTATTATTAAACTGTTGTCCTAAGGACAACATACTATTTTAAAATTGAATTAAAACTATTGTCCTAACAGCTACATCAATTTGAGAGTGGAGAGAATATTCTTTAAAAGCTACAGATACTAGAGTGGTGCTCGATTGATTGCAACTCGAGCTAGACATATTACCCTTGGTCTTCCCTCTCTGTGGTGCTTGACTTCATTACCACAATGCGGTATCCAAATACTCTAGTAGTTGTAGTTATTCTTGCGTAGCCTGCGCTCTTCGGAGAGCATCTTGGCAAAGCGCCCAAGTGCAACCTCGTTGGAGCCCTCTCCAGCGATGGGCTCGTACATTCCCGTCTCAATGTTCACCCTTGTCACCGGTTTCTTGAGAAGCCCTTCGCCGATCTCAATCAACTTATCCATGTTCTCCTTCGTTGTGATGTCCATCGATGATGTTTCTCCCGTCAGCGAATCATCCTACGGTTGTTCATAATGCATAACACAACATGTTAATAAGGTTTATATACTTGGGTGGACAATTAAGTGAGTTGGTCGTACCTGGATGCGGAGATAGTTGTTCTCGCAGCGGAGGGTCTCAAAGAGAGCAGACGCATGGATGTCGACCATGTCGGCGCTGGCGTGTGAGAAGATGTCGACGATCGGGTTGAAGTCGCCATCGACGAGCCACCGAAACAGGCCCCACTTGGCGCTCATCGGCGCGGTGTATCTCTCCGCCTGCTTGGGCGCGCCGGTACCTATGGAGAGGATGAGGTATTTCCGGTACTCCGTCGGCTTCCCGGGGTTGAAGTCCGGGTTCTGGCTGAGCACCACTTTAGCGAGCATGGACATGGCAATCAAAGTTGGATTGTTTGCCGCGATACCTCCATCGAGGAGGTGGAACTCCCTAGACTTGCCGCCGGGGGCGTGGGTGGTAAAGAAGTGCGCCGGGAAGTAGGTGGGCGCCGCCGCGGTGCTGATGCAGATATCTGAGAGAGGCGCGTTCTTGAGGGGGTCCCTCCTGGCCTCGAACGTGGAGAATATGACGGGCTGCAGGTGCTTTATGTCGAACGCCGGCACGACGACGTTGGTTACCGTGTTGGCCAGCGTCACGTCGCGGGTGAGGCTCTTGATCTTATCGTGCAGGAAGGCGCCGTCGTACTTGGGCCCCGTCGCTCTGCCGAGCAGGTTCGCCATCTGCTTCAGGAACCCGATTCGACTGCAACAGCATCAAATTAAAAGCGAGAGCTGGAACAATTCATGTTCTATTTATTCTTGCTACACAGATGATTGGTGACGTTTGTTATTGAGAATCGAAGATTCGCGTGTGCGCGTGCGTGTTACACAATTCCTTTCAGCTTTTTTGTAGTCTTAATAATAATTATCTTGCATTTATCAGCTACTATCGCTGCGTGTTTCATGTGGCGCTAGCTCGAACCATTCAGAAGAAAGCGAAATGACTGGCCACAAACGTACGATAGAGCAGGGCGTACTAATTTCTCTGCGGAAAAATCTTGGGGCCGTTCTCAACGTAGAACTGGCTAATGTCGTTGGCGGCGAAGAGCGGCCGGTTGTTCTCGTTTGGCGTTGCCAGCATCGCTGTGATGAGGCCACCGGTGCTCGTCCCGGCTATCACGTCGAAGTAATCCGCGACCCGTGCGTCCGGACCGTCCAGGTCCTGGAATTAATAAAATCAACACGTAATATTTTTTTTTTGAAAGGAACAACACGTAATATGTAATGAAAGGGAGAGTCAGTTGGGTCAACTTTATATATATATATATATATATATATATATATATATATATATATATATATATATACACACACTATGTGGTGTGATGTTCTCTATCATTTCGTAAAATTTTATTTTAATATTACACTTGTGTATAAAAAAAAATTATGTTAGAGATAAATTAAACCGAAATAGTATTTTGTGAGGGTAAACCGAACTAAAAAAACAGTTTAGTACACTTAGGAAGTAAGTTGGACTTCTTCCTTACATATTAAAAAAAAGGCTTTCTGCTTTTGATCACATGGTACGTACCTTGAGCTTCGACTCCAGGCGTGCTATGATGGTGGCAGGGATGAGCCCCCGGATGCCGCCGCCATCGATGCTCAGCACCGTGATCACCTGCCCCGGGCTACCGCTCGCTCTCGGGGCGCCGTACCACCTGGAGCATCGGCGGCGCTTGCTGCTCGAGGTGGAGGCCGCAGCAGACGCTAGCCCGGATACCGCGTCCGCCAGTGACAATGGCAAGCTCTGCGGCTTGCCCATCGATCGGGCACGGCTGCCAGCAGCGCAGCCGGGGTGTTGCTAGTTGTTAGACTTGTACATGCATATCTGCGCCATATATCGCATACTCTCCCATGGATTTTTGTTTCTATAAACTGGTTATTAAGATAGGAATGAATGGAGTCTATGTATACTAGTCTAATCTGCTGTATCTTTACGCAACTGTGGGAATCTCCGGCTCAGCATACGTATGGCCAGGTCACTCTCCTCACACACGCGCGCCCCTGAGATAACCATTTCGCCCAGGTACTTCCTCAGCGCGCTCTGGCACCTGGGCCGAGCCGGGCCTTTTTACCTCTGCGCCTTCGAACATGGCATTTCTTTTTACAAATACTCCCTCCACTAGGCCTCCTTTGAAACACAGGTTTCTTAAAACATAGAAATAGTAAAACTACAGAATTGGAGATGGATATGATCTTCAATCCTATAAAATTAAAAAAAAACCAGTAATTGCTTCCGAAAGGTGTTTAGATGCTTCACAAGAATGCATAGGAATTTTATGGTTTAATGTTCATTAAGAGAGAGCAAACGAGAGAGGAAGATAGTTCATGTGCCTTGAAACCTCCAAAGAAATTTAACAAGAGGTTCGATCTCATGCTAGAATCCCTTCAAAATTTAAAGGAAACTTTTCTATCCTCCAAAATCCTACGAAGGAATCCTTTATTCCAAAGGGCACATGTAGCATTTTTTTTCTTTGGCTTCAATTCCTTTATTTTTCCTACACAATTCCTTTGTTCCGAAGGACCCCCCCCCCCTTACTTTATGTAACCATTCCTAAAATTTCGAGGCAAAATTAGCTGGAGAGCCAAAAGATGATACTGCCCCTACTTAATAATCCACCTGCCACTTGCTGTCGAGATTTTTGCGTTTAAACCATTTCCAAGAACGGGCTTGACAAGAATACCATTCCAACACTAGACTTGCTGTTGTATCATTATAATTCTATTCATTCCTTTCCTTTATCATTTGTAAGGATCTTAGTGACCGAGAAAGGAGTTGAATTAGTTACTCGCTAATTCTAACTTTTCTACCACAGACTACCATCTAACATGCCAACACTCAAAACCTAGCATACTAGAGAAAAGAAGAATAAGTAAGGCACAACCTAATATGTTGGAGAGCAAACAACTAAGACTACCAGGACTAGACAAGGATAAACAAGAGCAACAAACTAATCTACTGAACTTAACCAAGAAGGAACTAAAAAACCAGCTGTATTAAGGATAAAAGAGATAAGCAACCAACTCAAGCAATTCCTATACATGCTAGTAATAACATAAAAATGCAAAACACACACTAGCACGATAGCTAACAAGAGCAAAACAGAGACTACTCAACTAGACTACATGCAAGTAGTAAAGAGAGGGAAAAATCTTCACTATGCTCCAAAACATTCATCCTTCTCTGGAATGGTCACTCGAGCCACACCGGACTGACCGATCGACCACTAGACTGTTCGACGGCCTTTGTCTGATAGATTCCAGAGAGCTTCCTTCTCTGGACTTCATCTCCGAGCTGCTGCACCAGAGTATCTAAGGTGATTGTTCGACGACTGAATCTTGAGATCTTCGAGTCTTCAACACTTTCACAGTTTTCCACATGCTTCCTCTGATCTTCCATTGCCACTTTAGTGACTTTGGTGAATTTTTAGAGCATCCATACACCCTAACATTCATGTGACCCAAAAGAAAATGCCATTTTTATATTACTGGTTTCTCATATAGACTCAAAACTTAACTAAACCAGCTTCAGCTCCTCCTTTGCTTTGATCCAAACCAGAAGCGATACTTCATCAAGAGATGATCCTTGTCAACTCGCCTTCGAGTAAGCCAACTCTTGGATTCTTAAGATAAATATTGGGTGAACCTATATCTAACGAGTTAGTCTACGGTTCTGACTCAATCAACTAAACATACATACCTTAGGAGCTCCAATGGGCATGAAGCTAATACTATTGTACCGCATTTTAACAGTTTCATCTATGTCAAGAGATATAAAAGGACAAAACTACCCCATATATCTATAATTAGCTGATGTAAACAGAAAAATCAAAAGTTTGAGTAATCTTTTGTTTCCAGCAATTAACAATCTACTAGACTATTGATGGTACAATTTCTATAAGCCAGCAAGAAAAATAGTTCTCATGGTGCATTCCCTTAGTTCACATGATGTAACTGAAGGATAAACAAGCAATGAACCAAGATCCGCGAGCCTTGCTTTTCCATGGCCACAGCCATGCTTTTGGTAGATAGCGAGCAAGCAGTAGGCAGTCGAAGGATGTAAGGATTAAAGACACCGGAAAAGGTTAAATCGGTGTGGTTCTATGTAACTCAAAATTCACTTCAAACTTAGACTACACGACAAGCACCGACAACAACCTACACAATTCTAATAGGCCAAGACCCCTAAGTCACTAACAATGCTAGTGGCATGATAAAAGTAACAAGCAAGCACTAGCATAATAGTCACGAAGGGAAATTGAAGAACAACCTAACACACTACTCAACAAGTATGAACTATGAAAAGTAAAGAGTAGAATGAAGAGAATGCTCAGCGATTTTTCTCCAAGTCTCGAAAGGTTTACACTTTCCTCTAATCTTTATTAGACCACTCCCAACGGAGTACCAGTCCCTCTCGCCCTTCCCAGAATAGTGCTCTCTAGGGTATGCTTTACACTCGGAGTGAACACCAGCGATCTTGATTGTAGCAAATAATATTCACTCGCAAGAGCAAGTCTCTAAACCTCGACGCTCCCTCTTGGTGTCCCTTTCCGGCGAGGAACCTGTAACCACGTACAAACTTGACGACGTCTTCCACAGTCCTCGTGAAAGCTCGATCACAGACTCTTAGCCAGTCTAGATTATCAAACCAAGAGTAACAGGTCTATATCACTCCTCTCAAAACCTTACAGGCTCTAAAAGTGTATAAATGCTCCTTGCTACTCTCCTACTAGCACAAAAAATCTCTAATTTTGAGCTGTGCTCTTCTTAGTGTCTTTTGACTACTCATAAGTTTGCTCCAGCAATTCAAACTCAGGTACACTCCTCAACATCACTATCCACGGTTTATATAGGCTACCAACATAAACAACCATTTAAATATAATGTCCGATATATTACTGAACTATCCGATGACTCCATATCTTTGCAAACTTACGAGCCAACCTCTCTGAAATTCATTCTATATGTCACTGAACTGAAATTCATTCTATATATCACTTCAGTGCATACTTTCTCCGAACTGTCCGCTGACTCTCTCTTGGTATCTCAGAGACACCTTGCAAAAGTGCACATCTTCTGGATCAAAATCTAATTATAGTACAAATATTTGTTCTAGTCACACAAAGCTACTCAAAATTCTCATATTGTCTCTATGCAGAATCCTAGCGTACAATAATGCAGCACCGTAGAAAACCGGAGCCTACCAAATCGAATCAACTCTTCAACAATGTTAGCTGTACAAAATAAGGTGCCCCATCCCTAGAATATGATCCATAACCCAGCTGCAGAATATTCATTTAGCAAGGGCATCAGGTAGAAAAATCATGCTTTAATAAACTGGGTGCAACATCCCATATTGCTCATTCATAAAAAAAACATACGGGCATTACTACCTCTAGTCTCATTTAAACAGCTTCCAAATCCAATCATATCAAGGAACAAGGGAGAACAAAATTGCAACCTAATTTTACAAATCCAAATCCAATCATATATAAAGCACATAAACTAGAGAAAAGGAGAAAGAGAGCCACTAGCACACCACCACCATTGGATAACACATCTTATATAACACCACCTCTCAAGCCAAAACAAATTTCATGGCCATAAGATGGCATTTTACACAACAGCAGATGTCAAACAAATGAAGACATTAGATGGTAAATAAATTGATATACATGATCAGATCCAACTGTGTGCATACACCAAGTTGGATTTAATCAAAGCTTATAAAGCTGGCAGTACAGTAAGTTAGAAGCAATAATACAAGAATGATAAAGCACCAGAAATCAAATGTGGCAAAAAACTTCAATCTTTGACTATAGCCAGTTCAAGGATACACGGTTTACACAAATCCATAACAACTAGTGTTTCTATAACATCAGAGTTTAGGCTCAACAAAACGCTAAAGAATAAAAAGTAAGCCATCTCTTGTAGGACCCATAGCTTCTTTTATGCAGCTGAAGCTCTACATACAGCGCCAGTAGGTTTTTAGCGGTACTGCAAGTGAAAGAACTCAAGCGATCAGCAATGCACACGATAATATGAAATTGCATTTGGAACTATCCAGATCAACCTAATCAGAAAACAAATCTCACTGCAGCAGCAGGATCAGCAAAGGTTAGGAGTATACCTTGATGAAGCCAATGTCCTTGGCGTTGCTACGGAAGCACTGCCTGCAGCACATGAGGCCGTACTTCCTAATCAAGCCATGAGGGTTCGCACAGACCCGGCTGCAACGTAGTAAAATATTTGTGAGTCAAAATCTACCCCACATACAAAACAATTTACTCTTTCACGCCTGAAACCCAGAAAAAAAAAACTTGCACAATGATCAATTTCAGACATGCTTATGAGGAGAAAGATAAGTGGACTGGGCAATAAATGACCCGCCCTTCCACGAAATCTTCATTTTCGTTCAAAAGAACATATGAGCTACTACAAACTAGAATACCAAACATGGGCATCTATCTAAATGAGCTTTTCTAACAGAGTAGGCACGAATCAACTAGCGATCACAGGTGCAGTAACGGAATCAGAAACTTGAGCAAGGCGCCAAACCTCGAACAGATCAATAGGCTACACCAACTGATACTACGACATACCATACGCATCGATTTTTTCAGGAAAAAAAACTTCTTTAGACAGGGGTGCAAAACATACATCTATACAAAGTGGCGCATCCTTGAAATTTAGCCCAACCGACAATCTAGCAACTAAACGAATGCTCCTACAAGCTACACATCAACAGTAACAACGCATAAGAGCAGCGTCCACCTAACGAACATACTCCGCTCATGGCTCATCACAGCTAGGTTTCACCAAGTCATTCAGATCCTACAAGCCTTCATAAGAGCAGGGAGACAGGAGGAGCCGCGCCGCCGCAGCGGCAGAAGTGAGATAAGATGAGAGCGGTTGGTGGGTTACCAGACGCGAGATCCAGGCCCGTAGTTCTTGGGGTGGGAGTTCCACACGTTGGAGTGGCCCATCGTCGCAGGCTTCTTGCTCCTCCTCCTTCCTTCCCGGCGGCGGCGCTTGAGGTCGAGAGATAGAGAGAGAGAGAGATTGGGAGAACGCAGCAGCGCGGAAGGGTTATATAGCAGGCGGGAAGCGCGGAACCCTAGCGCGGCGACTCGCGCGTTGGGCTGGGATTATACCGGCCGATAATGTAGTCCTTCTAGGCATGTATGGGCTGATCTTTCATCCGATGACAGTCTACAGGCCCTTACTGAAGTAGGCTTTGGGCCGAAACATTTGGGCCCCCGCAAACTAGAATTTCAATATTACCGACCGAATTCCTTTTTATGAAAGAAAGAAAACGTTTTTTTTTTTCGTTTTACAGAAAGGTTCACCTTGCGGTGCAGTTCGGTTCTCCTACAAATATACAAACTACATCATGCTAACGTGTATTTTTTGTTCTTGAATAAACATAAACAATAATTCATGTTTGACAAGCACCATGATTTAATTAATTTTCGTGCGATGAGGCCAAACGCAGCTCCAGCAGCACAATACCAGCGGACCAATGCTTGTGTCCGAACCAGAATCAATTTCTTTCGATGTTGCAACTCGATAATCCAGCACCAGCAAGAGAGGTAAAGCATCCGGGTGCATGGAGAATAACCGGATCTCACTATCACATCTCTTCTGCCCTTTATTCGCAACAGACAGTCACCACCAATCCGGACATCATCAGCAAAACCAGTTCTCTGAACTCTGACTTGCAAGATGCCAACTTCTTGAAATTCTCCCTTTTTTTTCCTAAAGCAGAAACCTCTATCCACGATTAACGGCAAGTAATCAACGCCGCAAACGTATTGAAAAAATCGGAAGGAATCACCGGCGTCCATGGCTTTACAACCAGTTCTGAATCTGTTAGTGCGCGGCTTAACGAATCCAGAACCTGAACTGACTGCCACTTGTACCTGCTTCTTTTGCTAGTCAGCTTAAGCCATATTCCATTTTCTTGTTAGGCGCCCCCACAAGCAGCGAACGACAGGTGTACCTATCTCCTGATTCCTGGACCTTTGCACATGCGAAAATGCAAGCAATTGGAGGGAAAAGTCTCGATCGATCCTTCAATTGTGAACTGAATATTATTAGCTGGGGGAGTTTGTAGGTGTTGATGATTTAGCTAGTGTCTTTAGCTGCAGTCCCCATCCACTTTGCCGTGTCCACTACCGCAGGGATCAGAAGAACACGGTAAAGGGCTTGTCCCTTTGCTTTCACTCTAACAGCTAGCAGGTGCAGGTGTAGCCACCCAACAACCAAGCACGAGAGTTTTGCAATGATGTTGTGTGGGTAGTTCAACGACGTTTGCAAGAAGATCTTTCAGAGCCGGCAAAAAATAATTAGGGGAGCGTTTTCATTTAACAGCTATCAGTTACTCACAAATCACAATCCTGTAGACTGCATGCAGAAATGTATATATTGCGGATGTTTCTCTCCAGCTTTTGCCCAAGCCGGGCGCGCCGACAGCGACGAACTGGAGGGGCGAGGGGAAATTCTCTGCACCTGGAAAAGGTTAGTTGGCATGAAGCAATCAATCAGAGTAGAGTTTTCCTCGACGCTGAGAGGAGGATAAATGCTGATGGGGATGTTGTCCCCTCCTGACTGAGACGCTCACTTTCTGCATGCTGCTTTGTTCTCTTTTGCTGTGGAGAACACGGGTGATGGCTGGAGGTTTGCCAGTTGCCTTGCTTAACCATCGTCTGCCCAGTGTCCATTCAGCTGGGTGCTCTAGTCTAGAGGTACGGAGTATATAATATCTGCCGTAGTTTTCAGTCACTTAGCATGCCATTTCTCTTGCACTGCGACGAAATTCAGGATGGTGCCAAAGATAACATCTAAAAAACAGATGGAAAGGTCTTTACATGTCCTTGGAAAGATCAAGATGTAGGGCAGCTTCAACCTAAATCATGGAAAACTTTTGACTAGATCGACATCGGCGCACTTATCTAGCTCTCTGTTGCTTGCATACGTGGCTAAGCTTCCTTTTGTGAGACACAATGATTTCACATAACTTCAAGATGTATATGTAGTAATCTTTTCTCTGGGTTTAGGAGTTTAGATCCGAGAGTATCTGTGTCGGTAATAGATCTATGGTTCGGAGGTGGTCAATACCTTCGGATCCGGTCGCCGGAGTCGAGGAAGATGATTCGGCCATCTGCCCTTTGTTGGTGCGGTCCTCTGCGCTTGGGCAGCGTCGGTCGGTGAAGAGGGCAGTGACGTTGGAGTCACGGCGACGTCGTCGATCTCTCGGTGGCGGAGGTCATCGTGGCGGTGGCACTTCCCGTCGGCACAGCGCTCCCTCACAGATCGGGTTTTTGGGATGTCGGTGGGGTGCGGCGGTACGGATGAACTTAGGTCATGAGTTCCGGCCGGCCCCCCCACCTCTATTTATTGTGGCGCTGACGACAGGAGCCCCACCAGCTATAATGGGCTGGGCGCCCCCGATCAAGACGCGATTAGGTCAAGGGCCCATTAAAGCCGTTGGGCCAAAACGGGTGGAGATCAATTCTTAACATTCTCCCCTTTGATCTCTCTTTTTACTTTTATCTTTATTACTTTTAACTTCACTCATTTCATTACAGATTAATACATAGAACTGCCTCATCGTCACGGTCAATCGCCGATAGACTTAACAGCTACAATACATTTTTCTGTTCTGAAATAGTTATTATACATTTTGGGCCATCTTTTTAGTTCAGGAATCACAGGCTTTCCTTTAAACCCATGCCGGCAACATGTTCTATAAATACTCTGGGTGGTAAGCCTTTAGTAAGCGGATCCGCTAGCATCTTTGCGGTGCTTATATGCTCAAGACTTATGATTTGATCCCGAACTTTATCTTTCACAACATAGTACTTTATGTCAATGTGTTTGGTAGCACCACTTGACTTATTGTTGTGTGCATACGTTACTGCGGGTTCGTTATCGCAGTACAATTTAAGTGGTCTATAGATGTCGTCAATCACTTTTAAACCGGGTATGAACTTCTTAAGCCAGTTCACCTGCCCCGTAGCCTCATAACATACAACAAACTCAGCATATATTGTGGACGATGTAGTGACGGTTTGCTTTGAGCTTTTCCACGAAATAGCTCCTCCAGCGAGAGTAAACACATATCTGGATGTAGACTTTCTATCATCTCTCGCATAATCAGAATCTGTATACCCCACTATATGGAGTGAATCTGATTTTCTGTACGTCATCATGAGGCCTTTTGTTCCTTGCAAATAGCGCAAGACTTTCTTTATCAATTTCCAATGCTCTATTACAGGATTGCTCTGGAATCTGCCAAGTAACCTGGTAACAAATGCTAAGTCAGGGCATGTACATACTTGAGCATACTGTAAGCTTCCGACAGCTGAAGCATATGGAACCGCTTTCATTTGATCGATCTCATATTGGTTCCTGGGACATTGAAATTCCCCATATCTGTCGCCCTTGACTATAGGTGCAGGTGATGGACTACATTTATGCATACCATATTTCTTTAATACTTTTTCTATGTATGCCTTTTGTGACAGTCCCAATACCACTTTGTTTCTATCTCGGTGAATTTCAATTTCTAAAACAAATGAAGCTTCACCAAGATCTTTCATATCAAAGTTAGAGGACAAAATCTTCTTTGTCTCCAGTAGTAGACTGACATCACTACTAGCTAGTAGGATATCATCCACATACAGGATTAGGAAGATAAACTTTCCATTTTTGAACTTTAAATAAACACAGTTGTCCTCAATATTTTCTTTAAACCCAAATTTCTTTATCGTACTGTCAAACTTCAAGTACCATTGTCTTGAAGCTTGCTTTAACCCATAAATCGATTTCTTTAGACGGCATCCCAGTTTTTCACTTTCTTCCATAACAAAACCTTTCGGTTGTGCCATGTAAACATTTTCCTCTAAATCCCCATTTAGGAATGCTGTCTTTACATCCATTTGATGTAACTCTAAATCATAATGAGCCACTAGTGCCATTATGATTCTGAAGGAATCTTTACATGAGACCGGAGAAAAGGTCTCATTGTAATCAATCCCTTCTCTTTGAGTAAAGTCTTTTGCCACGAGTCGTGCTTTATATCTTTCTACATTCCCTTAGGAGTCGAGTTTTGTCTTGTAGACCCATTTACAGTCTACTGTTTTGGCTCCTTTAGGAATTACTTCTAAGTCCCAGACTTTATTAGCCTTCATGGACTTCATTTCTTCTTCCATGGCCTCAAGCCATTTTGAAGAGTTTTCGCTTCTCATGGCTTCTTCAAATGAGGTGGGATCATCCTCCATTTGAAATTCTTCTATCTGATAAACTTCATAGTCATCAGAAATAGCTGATCTTCTTACTCTTTGAGACCTCCTCGGGGCCTCTTCATTTTGTACATTTTCTGTTTGAGGCTGTTCTTGCTCCCCCTCATCTGTGGCAATAGGTTCTATTGGATCCTGAGAAACAGGTTCCTCATTCTCATTCATTGTTGCCACAGGAGGAACAATAACAGGTGCTTGCACCACAGTGTCTCGCACTGTCGGTGCAGTGACAGCAGGTAGTGTAAAGAATGGCTCTTGAATCATCGGAGTGGGCGCATAAGCCCGTTTCTCTTCAAGGTCAATCTCTCGGGCTACCATGCTCCCCCTCATCATCTCATCCTCTAAGAAGATAGCGTGTCTCGTTTCTGCAAACTTTGTATGTCTGTCTGAACAATAGAAACGATAACCTTTTGACTTTTCTGGGTAACCAATAAAATGGCAACTCACAGTTTTGGGATCTGGTTTCTCAAGATTTGGGTTAAATACTTTAGCCTCAGCTGGGCTCCCCCACACTCGTAAGTGGTTTAACGAGGGAACTCTACCTGTCCACAATTCGTACGGTGTTTTTGGCACCGACTTACTTGGTACTCTGTTGAGAATATGAATGGCGGTTTTTAACGCCTCCATCCACAAGCTCAATGGCAGTGTAGAATAGCTCATCATACTTCGCACCATATCCATCAAGGTACGGTTGTGTCTTTCAGCTACTCTATTTTGCTGAGTTTCGCCCGGTGTAGAATATTGGGCTACTATTCCATTTTCCTGTAGAAACCTTGCAAAAGGTCCAGAGACTTGTCCATACAGGGTGTGCCGACCGTAGTACTCCCCCCACGATCAGATCGGACTATCTTTATCTTTAAATCGTGTTGGTTTTCAACTTCAGCCTTAAATATCTTAAATTTATCCAAGGCTTCATGTCTTTCTTTGATTGGATAAATATATCCATATCGGGAGTAATCATCCGTAAATGTTATGAACGAGTCATAACCATCTATACTCTTCACAGA
>BCLG01000809.1:70244-94290 GCA_001602295.1 Zoysia matrella
TTTTTTTTTTCAGATCTTTTACGGGATCTTTTGCGGCTTCTATTTTTCTTTTCTTTTTCTTTCTTTTTCGCGGTTCTTTCGCGGAGCCCTAGGCATCCGCCACAATGTAGCCCGTGGCTACAATTTTTCTTTCGGATCTTTGCTCGCGGGTAGGGTTTCGGCGAGTTTTTCCATATTCGTCGGGATCTACTCCTAGATCTGGCTCTGATGCCAATGTAGTAATCTTTTCTCTGGGTCTAGGAGTTTAGATCCGAGAGTATCTGTGTCGGTAATAGATCTGTGGTTCGGAGGTGGTCAATACCTTCGGATCTGGTCGCCGGAGTCGAGGAAGATGATCCGACCATCTGTCCTTTGTTGGTGCGGTCCTCTGCGCTTGAGCAGCGTCGGTCGGTGAAGAGGGTAGTAACGTTGGAGTCACGGCGACGTCGTCGATCTCTCAGTGGCGGAGGTCGTCGTGGCGGTGACGCTTCCCGTCGGCACAGCGCCCCCTCACAGATTGCGTTTTTAGGATGTCGGTGGGGTGCGGCGGTATGGATGAACTTAGGTCATGAGTTCCGGCCGGCCCCCCACCTCTATTTATTGTGGCGCTGGCGACAGGGGCCTCACCAGCCATAATGAGCTGGGCGCCCTCATCAAAGCGCGATTAGATCAAAGACCCATTAAAACCGTTGAGCCAAAATAGATGAAGATCAATTTCTAACAGTATAGTCACTCTATCCTTGTAGCTCGTTCAGTACTCATCCACCTGATTCTGCGTACGCCGATGCGATACCATTTCTTGGGGATACTTTGGACCATCTGTGCATAACAATTATCATTGGCGCCCACAAGGATTGAGACTGTTTGTGCCTTTGTAACCCGGCCGGCAATGTGTGCTGTGCTGTCTGTGTGGCCCTCTCGCTCCCCACGTGTAGGAGATGTGTTCTATAACATCAGTACTCACAAGATACTCAAACAGGGGTGTCACCAATTTTTCCAAAAAATACTATGTCACAGTTTTTAAGGCCCACTCGGCTTAAACAAATATGTTACAGATAGACATTCGATACAGACACTTGGCTAGCTAGTGCACGCTTGAGCTTCCTATAATACAGTAACTCCACTTATTTATACTTGGAGCTGACCATAAGAAGGATATAAAATATTTAAAGAGATTTGAGCGCATGCATTAGGAATCTACGCATGTACCGCAGTGATCAGCAGAACAGTAACATGATTCTGTTTTGGAAATACTTCACTTCAATCGGCTGAAATTCAGATGATCAGTCTCTCAGTCGATGTGTGTGAACTAAAATCCGAAGCTCCGATAACAAAGGGCAGGCATGCATCAACATGTGGCTAGCAGTGGAAGTGCCAAAGTACGGATGCATCCGACACACCAAACCAAACCATTTTTCTGAATCTAAACTAAATAAGTTCAATCTGACGTAACGATAAAGAGATAATATAGAACCGTCCAATCAATGAGATATATAGATAACGATGTGGCTCACATCATGCAAAAGCATGCTTCAAACCTTTTTCTGAATCTAAACTAAATAAGTTCAATCTGACGTAACGATAAAGAGATAATATAGAACCGTCCAATCAATGAGATATATAGATAACGATGTGGCTCACATCATGCAAAAGCATGCTTCAAACCTTTTTCTGAATCTAAACTAAATAAGTTCAATCTGACGTAACGATAAAGAGATAATATAGAACCGTCCAATCAATGAGATATATAGATAACGATGTGGCTTACATCATGCAAGAGCATGCTTCAAACTTATCATGCAGTGTAGTGGACGTTTTTGTATTCTAACTTCTAAGGGGAGAACAGTTTACTGACATACATTAGCTCATGAACACGACAAAGCATGGGGGATCAACATGTCACCAACTACTTCATAGATTACGAATCACATTCATGCGAATCTCTAATTGTGTATACACCAATAATGCCGCGATTTATACTGTGAACCTAATCATCACATTTTAATTTAATCTTTTGGATCCAAATACTGTTCAACAGGTAGAAGACTAGGTGGCTTCTAGAGTTCTAGATGTTGAAAACAGGATTAACAATTCTAGTAGCTGTTAGAAGTCAGCCTTCACTGCCTCACAGGATCAATCGATCATTGGTGCGATTCAGCGAAGCCTGTATCCACGGATCATTGACTTAACACTTGCCAGCAGTGCGGCTCTTAGCTAGCCCTTAAATTAAAAAATGGAACCTTTGCTTGCAAAAAAAAAAAGAATTGTGGAAACTGAATAGTCAACCTGAAGGACGATGAAAATAATCTTGGCAGAAGCACTACTACGATAAACTAATATTTCTAGCAGCCGTCTCAGTCGTCCGGTAGCTTTGTGTTTCCATGTGAGCAGCAGATATGTTTGACTTAGAATGATACTGTAAAGTAATACTGACAGTGCTTATCCGATTCTCAAGTAATGTGTGAATACGAGAGATCGATCTGAACACACTGCCTGGTGTCGAGTTGTCTCCTCAATGAGTCCTTCGAAGTGGTGATCCGCAAAACATTCAGAAAACCGGAATGTGCTATGCGTCCCCGGCGGGTATGTACCACGACACCTTGAGATCAATCTCTTGAGAAATTAACAGAGCAATATCATATCGTAAATGCTATCCGACTACATAAAAATTAATTCATAGGAATGAGTTTAATTGAAAGAATAATCATAGAACACATTCCACATAAAGTGTTTTATTTTCAATGCGATAGTTGTTGTCTTGTTAAAGATCATAGAGTTTTCTCGCGAAGGGATGCGACTGAAGCAGTGGTTAAGACTCAAGATAACCGGCAGGTTAATTCATCCTGTGAAAAAAAGACATGCGTGGCTTTTCCGGTGTGCAAACGCCAGGGTATGCCCACCCTTTCTCATGTTCAGATGCGAATACAATATCCGGGCCTGCTCCCCACCATCACAGTAGGCCTATCCCTTCCTTGGCGCTACACGGAAGCATCTTTCAGTCTTTCACACACCAAGGTGCAAGAGCCGATTGGCCGGAGCCTGGAGGAGCTCGGATTTGTTTGGCATGCATTGCCAGCAGTCAATCAGGGACCCCACACGGGGGCTCGGCCGCGAAGTGAATGAAGCTCGTGGCAGCAGAACGAGAGAATCTTGAAACCTCAGTGTCCTCCTACCCCTCGCCTTCTTCCTTCGCTAGATATACTGCCACCTGACATGCCACCCGGCTCGCTCGCATCCCAGCCCTGCGTTCGTTCCCTCGGCCTCGTCGTGGCGCGGAGTTGCGGAGAGCCGGAGAGGGGCGGCCGGTGTTGCCCAGGGGATCGCGCGGGGTTTGGAGGTTCCGGATAGAGGTGAGCATGGCGGTCCTCTGTTCGATGGTCTTCCTGCTGTTCTTTCTTGGATTTCAGATTGTGTGTGGATGTTCCCGGTTTAGGCTGCAGATCTTTGCGTGCGCTTCGTCTGGTGTTCGCCTTTTTTGCTTTGTGTAGTTTGGTCTTTTTGCCTTGAACGTTCTTCCTGGGTTCCTCTGTTTCTTTGCCGTGCTGTTATCCGTACAAGTGAGAAAGCCTGTGGCGGTGACCAATGCGTAGAAGAATTCGTGATTCCGTTAATCTATCAGTCTAGAGAAAGATGGATTTGAGAGGTTGTGTTAGGAAAGTACAGACTCTTTGGTCCATCGTTAAAGATTCATCGTGAACACTGCAGACCCAAAAAGGCTCAGTTTTAGCTCTGCTAGATGATGTTTTCAGTCAAATGCATTGTGAAATCCAATCCAGAAATCAAAATAATCAGTAAAAGTTCAGTGATCATGACATGCAAATTTCATGAACCGGATAGCATGCAGAAAAAAGATCCGATTTTTCTTTAAAGTACCAACTGAATTACTCACTGTCATATATACTCTCATGATACAGGCAAGGGACAACAGGCAAACAAGCAGACAAACCACCACCAAACCATGGACGTCAGAGAGCAAATGAAGCAGGCAATCCTGAAGCAAGAGCAAACATTCAGACAACAGGTAACGAATCGCCTGAACTCGGAATCCTTGTTGAAATTGTTTATCTTTTCTCATCAGTTTAAGTTTTTAAAGTTAATTAACTGGTACGTACAACTCAATATGATATCAGAGACAGAAGTCTCCAGTTCAAATTTTGACAGACATCATTTATTAAAAATAAATTGTAACCTACCTTTATTTTATATTTGCGTCCACGAGAGCTGCAGGTGAACAAAAATGTTAAAGTATAAGTAAATTGTCTATCTTTTTCTATCAGTTTAAACTTTTAAGTTTAATTGGCTGGTGCATACAACTCAATAATCATCGACGCACAAGGTGATAAAAACAAAAACACATTATCACCACCACTCTCTCTGCATCTCCGCTGCACCAGGTACACGAGCTGCACCGGCTGTACCACCTTCAGAAACAACTGATGCAGCAGACGCAACCCCCGGCGTCGAGCTACGCCCCAGCGATCATCAAGCCGAAGCCCGAATCGTTTCAAATCCTCCATCGCGAGAGGCCGATGAATCCCCAGCGAGTACTCAGTTTCTCGACCACCAAGGCGCCACCGGCCGGCACTGCTCCAGCTGAAGACTGCAGCCTGGAGCTGACTCTAGCAATGGGGCCTAGCAGCAGCGGCGGCAGTGGTGACGCTAGAAGGCGGCAGGCGAAGCGACTCAGGACGTCCTCCGATCCCGATTCCGGGACGACAACGGTATCCTCGACGACGTTGGCGGAGTCCGAGCTCGCGCGGTTCGGAGATCAGGGCGATGTGACGAAGACTGCAGTGCGGTTTCAGAGCGAGGCCACGAGGATGGATGGGATCGGGCAGGGTGCGTGGATGTACCAGTGCCTGAGCCTGAAGACGGCGTGACGACGTAGTGTTGTTTAGCAGTGTGGTTATGTAGAGTTCAGGGAGACAGAACATAAGCTCCTGACATGCAGAACTGTGCATCACAGAGGTGATTTATTCATGAGTCTTTGGTAACGGTAGCTTTTTATAATTCTCTCCAGTCTTCTTAGTAATTTCTTTCTATGAGTTTATCTGAAGCATATATCCCGAGAACTGCATTTTAGTGTGAAGCCCAAGCCAGATGTTAGCCAATGCGTTAGCATGAATGCTTAGATATCCTGGTCTCCCTCAAAATCTCGATGAACTCGTGACGAACTCCGTGTGGATGATGATAAGCCGGATCCAAACCTCGAACAAAGAGTATCATTTATAGCACCATGCCGATCAAAGTATCATCAAACACATCGATCCCCGGCGCTGAAGGCTACACTACGGCAGCCGTTGACTGCAACTGCTACAGTAGTTTGGTAGACTACGAAATTCGAACAATTTACACCCCAGCGAGTAATTGACCACGCCATTGACATCCATTGAACAGGATATCAGGCATGTAGTACGTGAATCAAAGGACGGCAGAAGGAGAGGTCTGGTTACAACTATTCCTAATTCTGCCAGCTTCATGTATTTGTTCTAAAACATCTCGTTTTTGTTCTCTCAAGTGACCAATTTAAACCAGGAAATTTAATAAATGCAGGAGTGGAGCTAGAGCAAGTTTGAGAGGGGGAGGGGGGAGGCACTGGCTTTGTGGGTGCATAGAATTGTTCCGTAAGGTGCGAATATAGTCAAATTTTAGTTATCATCATTGGTTTCCTATTTTTTTTTCTCTAGGTGTGGCTGCACCCTCTAGATTGTATATAGATCCACCCATGAGTAAATAGAACGCACATTGCTGAAACAAGCACTGCAACTACGCACCAAAAGATGATAGATTGCTCTCCGCCTCTGCAATGCACAAGCTTCGCAATTAAAACCAAGGGGCAGAGCAAGTTAACCTAAAGTCGACCTCTGTGTTGCGTCCATGGACGAGCTCGTCATTAGCCGAAATGAAACCGCTGTTTTGATCTACAACTTTGTAGTTTGATCACGGCAGCTTTGAGGCTACTCATCCTCATAGTACCACCAGAAATCCCGACGTCCCACAAGCCTATTGGAAATGCTGTACCATGATAATGGAGCTACCGATTCACTCGCTAAGAGCAGATCATGTCTATGACCAATTTCTGTTCCAGCCGGTCCGCAAGCTTAACTCGCGGCTGATAGCTACTTATACACTGTAGTGGAGGATCTTTAAATTGGTCAAAAGTTATCGTGCAGCAGATCTTTAAATGCAGGAGTGTAGCTAGAGCAAGTTTGAGAGGGGGAGGGGGGATGCACTGGATTTGTGGGTGCATAGAATTGTTCCATAAAGTGCGAATATTATCAAATTTTAGTCATCATCACTGGTTTTCTATTTTTTTTTCCTTGGGTGTGGCTGCACCCTCTAGATTGTATATAGATCCACCCATGAGTAAATGGAATGCACATTGCTGAAAGAAGCACTGCAACTACGCACCAAAAGATGATAGATTGCTCTCCGCCTCTGTAATGCACAAGCTTCGTGATTAAAACCAAGGGGCAGAGCAAGTGAACCTAAAGTCGACCTCTGTGTTGCGTCCATGGGCGAGCTCATCATTGGCTGAAATGAAACCGCGGTTTTGATCTACAACATTGTAGTTTGATCATGGCAGCTTTGAGGCTATTCATCCTCATAGTACCACCAGAAATCCCGATGTCCCACAAGCCTATTGGAAACGTACCATGATAATGGAGCTACCGATTCACTCGCTAAGAGCAGCTCATGTCTATGACAATTTCTGTTCCAGCCGGTCCGCTAGGTGCTAGCTGCTAGCTACTTTATACACTGTAGTAGAGGGTTTTCAAATTGGTCAAAATTTATTGTGTACCAACTTATTTAAGTAATGGTATAGCTTTTCCAGTGCTCGAAATAGATTTGTGCCTACTTGCATTGTTAGGATAACAATTCTACTTTAAAAATGCAATAGATTTGGCAATAATTTGGTAATGAAGAGATCATCATTCTTCACAATCTATGGCAGCGATCTAGTTGACTCGCCCCCTCCTACGGTCTGTTCGTCGCTCCAGTGCAGTCCCAACCCGGCTCCCACAATGCTGTCTCCTACAGTCCTACGGCTTCTGGTCCTAGGTTGATGAAGCGTATCCAGCACTTGCTGATCATCAATCAGTGGCTGTTGGATCGGACTGCTACATTGCGACGGCCGCCATTCAAGCGATTCAACTTGACAGTCACACCGAAGCGAAGCATTTCAAGATCGAGTGAGAGTGCCGGCCGACGCAGAGCAGATGAGCAAGCAGCACTCTACTTGGAATGTTGGGTCAACAGCTAGGATGTAAGAGACTGCTGAGTGCCAGTCTCTTAGCACATGCCTATTCAAAACACCAAGCTGAGACCGGGCCTGTGAACCTACCAGCGACACTGCAAACACCTTGCAGTACGATTCACTGTGCTTGCATGGTTGCCCGACGAGCCAATGACCCTGATGCCTCAAAGGCCTATTTGGAGCAAAACAGTGGAGTGACCAATTCGCCAAGCAGAGCAGCCGACTCATGTCTATTATCACCCATGCATTCATGTTTGTGCTAGTACCTGAGAGCACCTCCAATATTATATTTATATGCTGAAGTAGGTGGTTTTTAATTTACTAGTAGAAAAAAAATTGTTTTTGAAAAATCTGTACCAGAGAGAAAATCCTGTCCCTTTAGCTTATAAACACCGATGGGCATTGAAATGGGTACTAAATACTAAGATCTCATTTGTGCTTCACATGCCAATACAGAAAGGATGCTTCTATATGTAACACCCTTAAATTTTCGACAAAATAACCAAAATCAGCTCCCAACCTCTTTGTACATAGTACCTAATAAAGCGGCGCTAGTGAGTACGTACTACTATGTTATGCGTCATATTTAAAATCACCAGGACGATTTTACTGTTTTACAATGTACAATACCACTCTGACAATACTAATCTCTATAATGGACAACTTCGCCGCAATCGAATTCCAACGCCAGTAAATCTGTGGGAACGTGGAATCGCGTGAAACAGTGTGACCTGAAGTTCGGAAGTGCTTGGTGGCGTTGGGCAACTTAGTCCATGCGACCACCGTATGCATCAGTGGCTGCTTCAACTGTTCAACAATGAGGTGAGCGACATTCTATGGCATCATCCTGATACCTCACAAGCTTAATATCACGACACTCACACCACAGTAAGCAAACACTTACTGACATCAGATTGGTGTTCAGATCCTAAATCCCTTGGTAGGTTGTTCACTTCTCTCACACTCAGCTCACGGCCATTCACCTAATACCAGCATCCATCACTCCTACTCCATATATACATATAGATCAAAGAACGATCTCCACCTAATACATGTACTGGTTGGCTCAATCCAGCAAACAAAATTGAAGTGTCAGGGAAATATCATTCATTTGAGGTCTGTTGCAAATTCGAGGCCAGTAGTATGATATATATGTATCTTGTAATTTGAATATGGGACTGCTAGGAATAGGGATATTATTTTTTGTAGAAGAAGAGGAAACAGCAGAGGAATCGAGCAATGCTCGCCTCGAGCCGCAGCTCGCCGCCGGTTCCTTTGCCTCCTCACGGTGCTCCTGTTGCTCCTTTTATATTGCATTTCTTGGCCCATGTTCAGTAGCATTGCTTTGCTCAGGCCAAGCCCATGTAGCCCAACCGGTATGCCTGTCCGATTCCTAACAGACTGCTACATTGCGACTGCCAACATAAGCGATTCGACTTGATAGCCACACCAAAGCGAAGCATTTCCAGATCGAGTGAGAATGGCGGCTGACGCAGAGCAGATGAGCGAGCAGCACTCTACTTGGAATGTTGGGTCAACAGCTGGGAGACTGGAGACTGCTGAAGGCGAGAGTTGCTTAGCACATGCCTATTTGACACACCAAGCTGAGACTGGGCTTGTGAACCTTCCGGCGACGATTCACTGTGCTTGGAGAGATAATGGGCGCGCCAAAGATCCTGATGCCTCAAAGGCCTATTTAGAGTATGACAATGGACTGAACAATTCGTCAAGCAGAGCAGCCGACTCATGTCTATATCACCCATTTCTGTTTGTGCTACCTGAGAACGCCTCCAATATTTATAAGCTGAAGTAAGTGGTTTTTAATTTACTAGAAAAAAACTAATCATTTATGAAAAGTCAGTACCAGAGAGAAATCTTGTCCCCTCAGCGTATAAACATGGATGAGCACAAAAGTGGGAATTAAATACTAAGCTCTCATTTGCCTCACATGCCAATAAAGAAAGGATGCTTATATATGTAACACCCTTAAATTTTAAACAAAATAACCAAAATCACCTCCCAAACTTTTTGTACATGAAACCTAAGAAGGCGGAGCTGGTGAGTATGCCCTTCTATGTTATGCATCCTATTTAAATTACCAGGACATTTTTACTATTTTATAGCGTACAATACCACTCTGATAATACTAATCTCTATAATGGACAACTTTGTCGCAATAAATTCCAACGCCTGTAAATCCGTGGGAATGTGTTACGAACCTCTAACAAATTTCACAACTCAGACCACAAAACTCGTATAAATTCAGCAAAAACAGAATGAATTTCCAAACAGGGCATATATTCAGTAGGTAGAACAAAGATACATAGGAAGCAGCAACGGGAGATTACAAGGAGCAGAGCCGTGGAATCAGAGAGAGGAGCAAGCCGAGGGAGATCAATCAGCAGCAGGGAGGAACCGAGGGAGATGGGAGAGCCAGGGAAGAAGGTTCGTCCTGGTAAAAATATTCTTCGATGTTGAACCTTCCTGCTACTTCATTTCTTACATGCCAGTTGATTGGCCCACTCCGACCTCAAGCCCAACAGGCCAACGGGTCACAGAGGCAGGTATTTCACACAATGTGGGATCGTATGAAACGGTGTGACCTGCAATTCTGCAAGTGCGTGGTGGCGTTGGGCAACTTAGTCCATGCGACCGCTGTATGCATCAATGGCTGCGTCGGCTGTTCAACGATGAGGAGAGCGACATTCCGTGGCATCATTCTGATACCACACAAGCCTACCATCACGACACTCACACCATAGTAAGCGAAACCGTCCTGACATCAGGTTGGTGTTCAGACCCTAAATCCCTTGGTAGGTTGTTCACATCTCTCGCACGCACAGCTCACAGTCATTCATCTAATACCACCATCACTCCTACTACACATATATATATATATATATATATATATATATATATATATATATATATATATATATATATATATATATATATATGTAGATCAAAGAACGATCTCCACCTAATACATGTACTGGTTGGCTCAATCCAGCAAACAAAATTGAAGTGTCAGGGAAATATCATTCATTTGAGGGCTTCTGCAAAATTCGAGGCCAGTAGTATGATATGTATCTTGTAATTTAAATATGGGACTGCTAGGAATAGGGTTATTATTTTTTATAGAGATTACATCACTCCATAATGGAATAGGAAACTCTACAGTAATACTTATATATGATTAGTATACCATTAGCAAGAACTAGCTACTAAAGGATAAAACTAACATGTACAAGAAGACCCATAAAATGTGCACTGATGAACCTGAGTGAAAATAAGTCGATACATATATGGTTCGCATATATTGAGCAGAAGTTAATCTTGTCGTCAATCTTCATAGATAGAATAAAAGACCATATTTTCCGAAGAATATTAAAGCAGGATCCTAAATTGCAGCTCCGAACAGAGTAATTATACAGTGGCAAAGAGTAGCTCTAGCAATGGCAGCGGCTGTCCAGATGGCAAACCATATGCTTTGATGATCCCAGCCAGTGCCCCACATGCCTACGAACAACTCTGCCATCGTGGCCTTCTTGTTTCTATGAGATACCATGGGAACATCAGATTCTTGAATGCTCACCATTGATCCCATGATTCACTTCAGTCTAAGCTGATATTGCAGCTCCTGTTCTACTTTCTTCGTTTCTATATAGCGGCGTAGGAAGCCACAACCTACCCAACATGTACTGCTTCAGTCAATGCAATTAAATTAATTTAAAAGAGATCACATACAAACAAGTCTCACTTTTTTATCTGCTAGGCCTCTCTTCCTGCACGGACTTGTATGTAATCTATTTACAGAGAAAAACAATCTAACCAAACACCTTCTTAGTCTGAAGTGCAAGCCAGAGGTTTTTCAATGAGTTAGTGTAAATGCTTAGGCCTCCTTTGAAACGCATGAATTTCACAGAAATCTCACAGAAATTTCAAAGGAATCAGTTCAATTTCACAGAAAAAATGCAAAAAATAGAAAAAATTCCCGCATTCCAAAAGGCTTAGATTTCTGGTCTCTCTCGAAATCTCAAGTGACCAAGTTAAACTAGGAAATCCACAAAATGGACATTGCTGAAACAAGTACTGCAACTGCACACCAACAGATGATACACTGCTCTCTGCCTCTGTAATGCACAAGCTCAGGATTAGAATCAAGGGCAGAGCAACGCAACCTAAAGTCGACCTCTGTGTTGCAGCCATGGGCTAGCTCGTCATTGGCTGAAATGAAACCGTGGTTTTGATCTACAACTTTGTAGTTTGATCACGGCACCTTTGAGGCTACTCATCCTCGTAGTACCACCAGAAATCCCGACGTCCCACAAGCCTATTGGAAATGTACCATGGCAATGAAGCTACCGATTCACTCGTGAAGATCTATGACCAATTTATGTTCCAGCCAGTCCACTAGCTTAACCCACGGCTGCTATAGCTACTTATACACTGTAGTGGAGGGTTTTCAACTTGACCAAAATTTATTGTGCACCAGCTCGTATAAGTACTGGTATGGCTTTTCCAGTGCTCGAAACCGATTTGTACCTACTCGTATTGTTAGGATAACAATTTTACTTTAAAAATGAAATAGATTTGACAATAATTTAGTAACGAAGAGATCGTCATTCTTCACAATTCATAGCACTGACCTAGTTCACTTGCCCCCACCTACGGTCTGTTCATCTCTCCAGTACTGTCCCAACACGGCTCCCACAATGCTGTCTCCTACGGCTTCTGGTCCTAGGTTGATGAAGCGTATGAGGCAATTGCTGATCATCCATTAGTGCCTGTTGGATCAGACTGCTACATTGCGACTGCCGGCATACAAGCAAATCAACTTGACAGCCACACCGAAGCGAAGCGTTTCAAGATCGAGGGAGAGTGGCAGCTGACGTGGATCAGATGAGCGAGCAGCACTCTACTTGGAATGTTGGGGCAACAGGTAGGAGCTAAGAGACTGCTGAGTGCCAGTATCTCTTAGCGCATGCCTATTCGAAACACCAAGCTGAGACCGGGCCTGTGAACCTACCGGCGACACTACAAACGCCTTGCAGTACGATTCACTGTGCTTGCACGGTTGCCCGACGAGACAATGACCCTGATGCCTCAAAGGCCTATTTGGAGCAAGACAGTGGAGTGACCAATTTGTCAAGCAGAGCAGCCGACTCATGTCTACTATCACCCATGCATTCATGTTTGTACTAGTACCTGAGAGCGTCTCTAATATTTATATGCTGAAGTAGGTGGTTTCTAATTTACTAGTAGAAAAAAAGAAATTGTTTTTGAAAAATCAGTACCAGAGAGAAAATCATGTCCCTTTAGCGTATAAACACCGATGGGCATTGAAGTGGGTACTAAATACTAAGATCTCATTTGTACTTCACATGCCAATACAGAAAGGATGCTTCTATAAGTAACACCCTTAAATTTTCAACAAAATAACCAAATTCACCTCCCAAACTCTTCGTACATGGTACCTAAGAAGGCAGCGCCAGTGAGTACGTACTACTATGTTATGCATGCATCTTATTTAAAATCACCAGGACAATTTTACCGTTTAATTTATAACGTACAATTCCACTCTGATAATACTAATCTCTATAATGGACAACTTTCCCCGCAATCGAACTCCAACTCCAGTAACTCTGTGGAAACGTGGAATCGCGTGAAACGGTGTGGCCTGAAGTTTGGAAGTGCGTGGTGGCGTTGGGCAACTTAGTCCATGCGACCGCTGTATGCATCAATGGTTGCTTCAGCTGTTCAACGATGAGGAGAGCGACGTTCCGTGGCATCGTCCTGATACCACACAAGCCTACCATCACGACACTCACATCACAGTAAGCGAAACCGTCCTGACATCAGGTTGGTGTTCAGACCCTAAATCCCTTGGTAGGTTGTTCACTTCTCTCACACTCACAGCTCACGGCCATTCACCTAATACCAGCATCGATCACTCCTACTCCATATATACATATAGATCAAAGAACGATCTCCACCTAATACATGTACTGGTTGGCTCAATCCAGCAAACAAAATTGAAGTGCCAGGGAAATATCATTCATTTGAGAGCTTCTGCAAAATTCGAGGCCAGTAGTATGATATGTATCTTTAGATTTAAATACAGGACTGCTAAGAATAGGGATATTATTTTTTTGTAGAGATTACATGACTTCATACTGGAATAGGAAATTAACTCTACAGTAATACTTATATGTGATTAGTGTACCTTTAGCAAGGACTAGCTAACAGAGGATAAAACTCCCAAGTGCAAGAAGCCCCATAAAACTTGTGCTGATCAACCTGAGTGAATATAAGTGGATACATACATGGTTCACATATGTTGAGCAGAAGTTGCTCTTATCATCAATCTTCATAGATAGAAAAAAAAAAGACCATATTTTCCGAAGAATATTAAAGCAGGATCCTAAATTGCAGCTCCAAACAGATTAATTATACAGTGGCAAAGAGTAGCTCTGGCAATGGCAGCGGCTGTCCTGATAGCAAACCTGATGCTTTGATGAACCCAGCTGGTGCCCCGCATGCCTACAAACAACTCCGCCATCGTAGCCTTCTTGTTTGGATGAGATGCTATGGGCACATCAGATTCTTGAATGCTCACCATCGATCCCATGATCACTTCACTCTAAGCTGATATATATTGCAGCTTCTGTTCTACTTTCTTCGTTTCTATAGCGGCGAAGGAAGCCACAACCTACCCAACATGTACTGCTTCAGTCAATGCAATTAAATTAATTTAAAAGAGATCACATACAAACCAGTCTCACTTTTTTATCTGCTAGGCCTCTCTTTCAGCACGGACCAGCATGTGGCAACGTGTTGTATGCTCTGAAGCACATTGATTGCATCAAAATAGTTTAAAAGAGAAAACAAAACCTTGGTTGGGGCAGCTGCATTATATTGGCCTATTTTGGACATGTCGTAATGATGTAATATTTGATATTACAACATTCAGTCTTTATGCAGGTTTTGGTTCAGGGGCCTGCGGTTTGGAGCATTGCTGCAGCATGAGGAGACAAAAGTCATTCCGGCTGGCTAGCAGAGCATTGAAGACTATTGTGCTTGAATTATTCACAAAGCACTGGGGAAAAAAAAGATAATAATAATAGACTTTGTCATGCATAATTGTTATGTCTTTTGCTCTCCTACCATATCACGAATGTAGATGAATTTGCGGAGTAATGTAAACATGATGTGTGAACCACCAGTGGGAAATGACAATTCTGCTGTCACTGTGGCCTGTTTCAATACAATAGCATAGCCAGACTCACTTCCAAGCACCTTTTGGAGTGGCAGGATTGCTACCTTTGGGGAAAGCACTCAGTATAACTAATCCTTCATCACAGTGTGCAAGAGCGTGTTTCACTGCGATAGTGGTCTTCCCTTGTTGGGACAATGACTACATATAGCAGAGAGTGAAGATGGTTGGCGAAACCAGGGAATTTCTCCATGGTGATCATCTTGTGAACAGCAATGTTAGTAATAACATCAGATTTGTGTGAACTCCCTGTATCCCTTGGTTCACTTCTCTCCCAGTTGTTGCAATTTCAAGCATCTCTCCTATATTGGCTCCAAAGAAATATTACCAACTTATATGTACTCTTGAACTGAATGCAATTATTGACTATGTGTTATGGTGGGTGAGGTGTACCAATGCCGCCGTGGCTAAGGGCGCATAGCTGGCGACCTGGCTAGCTGCCACCAACTTCCTTCATTAGAGGATCTATTAGTTGGATTAGCTAAATTTCTAGATTATCGGATCTATTAGTTTGATTAATTTTGAATTAGTTCTAAGGTTTGTTAGGATTTGCTATAAAATCCTACGCTCGGTTATTAATAAAATCATTCGAAGATTAAGAAATCTCTCCTGATCTCTCTCCTCCTGCCTTGCCACCACCAGAGAGGCGCCGAGCAGCAGCACGGCGCCTCAAACCTCGCCTCGCCGAGAGCCGAAGCCCCGGACTCCTACCTCCTTCGAATACGACCTTCGTGTAGGATCCCGGATTCCAACACTATGTTATCACTACATTAAATTTAAGAGCAAAGACCTAAGAAGATAAAGACATCCAAAGCACGTAAAGTGGCTACGTATTATATACTTCTGGTTCAAATCTAAGAGTACTGACATACAAATCTGACATGTGCAAGAAACACCGTAGAAATGAAATATTGTTAGAAAAATATTTTAGCTTTGTTACAAGTTTCTAATGTGTTATTACAAGGAAATTAATCAGATAATGTGGCCAAGGGATATGAAGAAGACTCTTAAAATAGAGAACGAAGAACCGGAACAGCAAGCACTTGTTTTCAGTAACAATACGGATGCTGAACAAGCCCCCGGTCCCTGTATAGATACCCTGCAAGAGTGAGAATAGGCCTGTGTTTCATGGGTGATCCTGATGCTTCTCAGACCTACATGGAAAGCCACTCAGCATGGCGACCCTCGTTCCTTGGAAGACCAGCCATAGCATGTTTAGATTGGAGTTATACTACATCACTCCCAGCATCTTCTCTCTCATTGGTGTGTCTGCTCTTCTGCTTCCTACCATGTTTTGTTAGACATGAGACAAATCAGTGAAGCGATGGGCCAGTACTACATTTGCACATGTAGTTCAGTTGAGATGATCACGCCTAAGTGCTGAAGCAGTGCATGAGAGAACTTATCCAAGGCATATGCACGCGAAGAACTATAAAATGGCCCCTTGTCATCTGCGAGAAACCAAAAGGAAAGAATGCTTTGTTCCGTGGGCAATCCCGATTCCTCCCAGGCCTATACGCCAAGCGACTCAGCCGCGGCGACCCTCTACTCCTGGAAGAACAACCATGGCCACACCAGCCTCAAGTTCACACCACAGAAGTCCGTCAATTTATCCCTCAACCGGTGTTCCTGCTTTTCTGCATCCTGGAACAGTTGGGGCCCAACATTTGTTGATTCACTCACTGCTAATTAAGGCCTTTTTCAATGAAGCTATTCAGCTTCTTCAGTATCTCGTTGTATACTACACATGTTACAGTTCAGGGCCTTTTTCAAGTACATTACGCAGATATGAGGCGGTCGGGACGACCAAAAATCAAACAGGACCAGTGGCCAGGGACTGATGATTGTAAAATACGAAAGACTGGAACTTCCTAACTTGTGAAGCGACGATAGAAAATTATCCGCATATGTGTTTTTTTTATCATTTGTGCACGTTATGATTCTTGATGTCTTATCGTTGGCGCACCATGTGACCTCTGCATTAGTCTCCATCATAAAGACACGAACACCTCCATCTTACCTGATAATAATGCATAACTTTATTTCCTTCCTTTTTGACCTTTAAATGCTTTATCTTTTTGTTTATCATTATGTTCTTATAGTGTTGTATCCTAAGAAATAATTTACTATTAAATGTTCTTCACTATGAAAAGAATTACAAATAAATATGATGTATTTTTAATATGTGTTATGATATGCTCTATCATCTTATAAAATTTTAGCTTAAAATTACGTTTATATAAAAAAATTAAATAAATTATCGTATAGGGTAAATTGAGTCAAATAGCAAAGTTGTCGGGATGGATTTAAACTAAAAACTAGTTTAGAGTGTTACTTGAAGTTGACAATACTTGAGGGTAGTAATTTTGATTTTATCTAATTATTAAAGTGTAGACGGCCTCTACCGTCTCGAAAGAAAAACAAAGTTCTAATGGCTAATAAAAGACGTTATAAACAGAGCCACAATGGCTAATGGTCAAACTCGTTCAGTGTTTACAGAAATAAAGATGGAGCGGAAACACCTTAGAGGCACTGTTACGTGAATCGGGATGTGGCTTGAAAAATTTAACTTGTGGCTTCAAAAATTTATACCCTCCATTTCAAAATTGTTGCCGTTAGTTACTTCAAATCGACATCCCTATCCTACTCGTTAGCTTGCCGCGAAGGAACCACCACTAGTTGCTGGCTGCAAGCGTGGATGCCATAAGCTGCAGCGTCAGTTTTCTTGCGCTTGGACGCATCGACGCAAGTGACTCATGCCTTGATTTTTCTTTGCTTAAAATCCCCTAAATTGGTTGAGGTCCCCAGCTGCTGTCTTCCAAGACGAGATTCGTGTCGCTCCAGTTCCTTATCCAGTGCCTTTCCAAATGGACTTCCCTCATTCTTGCAGTTTATTGAGCTCTGGAAACACAGTTACCCGGAGAGTTCCTTATCCAGTGCCCAACAGCAACCGGTTGAGAAACTCTGCAAGGGTCCGAAAAACATTTTGTTCCGTGGACGATCCCGATTCCTCCCAGGCCTATACATGGCAAGCGACTCGGCCACGGCGACCCTCATCTCGAGTGCACGCATATATAAATCCGTCAACTTCTCTCTCAACCGGTGTCTTTTGCTTCCGAGAACAGTTGGGCCCAACATTTGTTGCTTCACTCAAGTCACTGCTAATTAAGGCAGCAGCGAGAGCAAGAACTGCGGTCTATGTCTGCGCCCCAACGATCGCACTTCTGCCGCACCATTTGCGCTGTATATATATCGGCCAAAGAAGACACTGCAACCTCGATGAAGCTCTTCAGCTTCTTCAGTACTTCATTTTATATTACACATATTACATTTGAGGGCCTCCTTTTATTTTAAGTCAGTGAGGTGTAGTCCACGACTATAAGTGAAAGAAACTCCAGAGCTCGCATGTTTCCTATTCCATCTTTCAAGTTCACAGGAGGCAAGAGTACTGACAGGAGGAGCAACTAACCATTTCCATCATTCTTGCAGCCTCCTCTGTTTTCCTCTTTTTTAAAAAAAAAATTGGATTGTTCTGTTTTTGTATTTGACAACAAAGAGCAGAAATCACATTGGAACATAAACCAACCATACTGCGTCAGGTGGACTTCTAATCATGAAGTTGAAATATATCTCTGGACCTTTTCAAGCTATCAGCTGAATAAATTTGATCCAACGTAAAAAGATCTTGAGACAAATCCTGCAAATGGCATGGGTAGGATTCTTGATGCCTTATCGTTTGGTGCACATACTGACCTTTGCATTAGTTAGTCTCCATCATAAAGACATGGACGCCTCCATCTTACCTAATACTAGTAATAATGCACTAGTTTATTTCCTTCCTTTTTTATCTTTAAATATGGTTTATCTTTAAAGGCAACGGCAGCAGATGCCACATCCCTTTCTCCAACTTCTTGTCTGCTCTGGCCTTTGATGCTTTCCTCGAACAACAAGCCACTGATCGAGGGTGGATGTTTGAAGGCCTGACTTTGTACCTGCCATATCAAATTGTTCTTTGCTCCACTGCAGTGCTAAGGATCACTGAAATGCCATATGCCACTGCAGTACTTCATTATCTCGATATGCCGCAGTAGCTTCCAGCCTTCCACTGCTTGTGATGAATCTGATCATAACATACAAATTAAAAAAAATGTATGCATTATCAAGGTCGTGTCAATCGGTGGTTCTGCTAACACAATTGAAACTGTTTACAGGTTTTTATAAAAAAAAAAATTGACGCGGCATGTTCACTGTTCATGCGCCATGCACCGAAACCGGGTTGGCGCCAACGCCAGAGGGTACCTAAACCGAACCCATTATTTCCCAATAATCGCGACGCGCAGCCAACCGCACCACCGACGCGTCGGCGAGCCGACGCCGACGCCCCGCCGTCCGATCAAACCAAAAGCAGAAACCGACGGCGGCGATGCAACGACACGTCACAGGTCGCTGGGCAGCTTCTATTAATAGCAACGCACCGTCGGACGAGCGGCGTCTACGTGACTACGTCGTCCGTCGGTGATCGCCGTAGCTAGAGGCCGGGAGAGAGCAGCTGAGCTTAGCTTGTTAGAAGAGGAGGATCATACATGGGGCGTGGCCGCGGCGTGAGCTACGGTGGCGGGCAGAGCTCGCTGGGGTACCTGTTCGGCGGCGGCGCGGCGCCGGCCAAGCCGGTGTCGGAGCAGAGGCCGCGGGAGACGGTGACGGCGGCTACGGCGGCGGCGGTGGAAGAAGGTGGTACCAAGATGAAGGAGGTGCCCGCCGGCGCCCGGAGCAGCCAGACCAACAACTACTTCCGCGCGCAGGGGCAGAACTGCGGCAACTTCCTCACGGTCGGTCTCTGCCATCTCCCATGAATTTCTTGTATTTTATTTTATATTTTTTTTTGCTAAAGCTTCGCTTGGCCACGGTCATGGTGACAGGACCGCCCGTCGACCAAGGTGCACGCCGCGCCGGGCGGCGGCTCGTCGCTCGACTACCTCTTCGGCGCCGGCGCCGGCGCCGGCAAGTGAGGGTCGTCTCCGGTTCAGAGAACTGTACTTGCTCGTGTAACAGAGCGTGTTCTACAACTTCTACTGCATAACAGTTCGCTCATAACATGATGGCTTTACAACGGCGACAAGTGTGTTCGTTCTGTAGCTTGCCTCGTGTCTAGTTTAATCGCTGATGTCAGGATTCCATGTTCTTGATTCATTTCTTCTGGTGAAGACTACGAATGTTTCGCATAATCGCTGAACTTTTTCAAACAGTGTCGTGTACTGATGTGTCTTCTGAAATAAGATGGCTCCCTGTATACCCATAAGCAGAGTTCTAGGAACCCTTCACCATCTCACAACTTACAATTTTGTGCATGTGGTGCCTGCGCCATCAGACCAGCAGCATCAAGTAATATGCCACTTAAACGCACTAGACTTGGCACATAACTTATGTTTTGAGACGCTGCTTGATCGAACAACTCATTACGTAAAATGAAGAACTCTACTGAGATAAGACGGCACAATCACTCTGTTAGCTGTCAACTCCACAAAAGTAAATTCTCAGGTATCCAATCTTGTGCAAAAATTTCAATAGCATTATGTACACTCATCAGCTAGCTGGTCGCGAACACAGACAAAACCTACAAGGGGCAACCCCAGAACCATGGGATTTCATAAATTATGCATTTGTCATTAATTTACAGAGTTCCGGTCCAACTATGACCGGACTGACAATTAAGCACCTCCAGTCCAAGTCTGGACAACACAGGGGCGCAGACAGACAAAAGGGAAAACTTCCCCCCAGTTGTATGTTGGAAGAAAAAAAAAAGAATGTTTATGTGCACCGCTCCAGTATTCCAATAATGCAGGTATGGCAAAAGAGGAGAGTACTATGGATCCAATATGTACAGGGCGTATAGACACAGGATTTGTTGGACTAGATCATACTTCTCCTGATCACCATGAGTTTGTTAATTCAATATACGCAGACCAGCGAGAGGACTAAGTTGTTTCATCAAACTCCATTTTCTGCAAAAAGGTCAACGAGAAAAAGCAAGAGACTGATTAAGAATAGGTACCAGGAAACAAATCGTGAAAACAAAAAGGTGAAAAGATTGCGATAGCTATGTAGCAAAAAAATGAATTATAAGATGAATTCGGTGGACTCATTTCTGCCAATTGTAGCATTATCACAGGTCTTCAATGCACATTCACAGGTTGATGGTACCATATTTTTTAAAGTGGTAACATGTAAAGAAAGTTAATATGGAGGTGACACCTTCAACTTTGAGAGTAAATTCAGGCAACTGATTTCCAGTGCAACAATGTGCACAATCATTTTCAGATACTAACTGTAATGCTTGTATTAAATAATACTACATGAATTGGGTGGACTAAATGCTGCCAAATGTAGCATTACTCTTCATAACTACATCGAAAACGCAAAAGTTATAATTCAAAGGTTGGTGGTACTATATCTTTTATAGTGGTAGCATGTAAAGGAAGTTTATATGGAGAGACGCCTTCAATGCTTGCTTGAGATTTTAAAGTAAATTCAAGCTACTGATTTTACAGTATAACAACCGTACTACGATTTAATCATAACAACAAAGAACTACAATTACCTTCCCACAGACAGGGCATGCTTCACTTCTTTCCATCCACTCATAAATACAGCTGAGGTGGAAATGGTGCGAGCACTTCATTACAATCCTAGGATTCTCAGACGTATAATCTGCAATTTTAGTCAAGTAGCCATTAACAAACTGATATGACCAAAAGAATAATGTTCAGATAAAAGGGTAACAATTCTGAGAAATCATGTCATGAATGTATAGCATAAGATTAGCAAGCAATACCTTCAAGACATGTTGGGCAGACATCTTCATCTTCGGCAGATGGGGAAAAATAGGTAAAGTAGTTTCCATGTTCCTTTGGTGGCAGCTTTTCTCCATAAGCAGAACTGCATCTTTTCATTTTAGTATCATAGTTTGTTTTACTTGGCTTGTCTATTGTGGCCGGTGTCTCCATTTCCTCATCATCATCAGCTCTAAGTGGTTCTGATTCCTCTGGGGAATGACTTGAGGCCTCATGCCTCAGTGCAAACCAGTCACGAGAACGAGGGGAAAACCGCGGATCATCGTAAGGCAGTGGTCTTGGAGGTGAACGATATGTGTCAAAGGAACTTCCGGTTGTATCAACTGTAGTGGCTTCTATAGCCTGGGAAACAGGATGCGCTGCTCCAGCGCGGAATATAACAGTGTACTGATAACAGAAAAAATCAAAATGTCAAATACATTTTAATTCAGATTACATTTCCATCACAGATTGTCAGATCTAATCTGTTTAATTAAGTGCAATGTGGACTTTTGTAGGAAGTGTAGGTCTAGTTACCATAAAAGAATGGGATTGTTTAAATTCAGTAGCAGCAGCACTAACATTAGTCTTTGCTTTTGCAGAATTAATCAATCTTTTCCCAAGCGATTAAAACAGATAAATCATTGCTACATTTGAAAACAGCTCAGCACATATACTTGACTATTTGTTCCTCAAATAAGCTATCAAATATTTCTGACATTTGCCAAATGATTAAGGCTATCGGTTTCCTTTTACTTCAATACTGTTAGTTAACAGAATTAATAAAGGATAAAGTTCGTTACACTATAAATGGCTGATTTTGATTCTTGTCATCTTGTAGGACTGGAATGATGAGAACAACTGATCGTTCTCCCACCAACATACCAATCACCCGAATAGCATTCATAGACAAAATACTGCCAGGAAGAATGAGCATACCACACTGATTAACTTCTGCACAAAACATCTGAGGCACACACAGTTCCTAAACGCTGAAGACGAATTGTTCCCAAGGTGGTCTGAGTAATCAACTTGCAGGCACGAGCAGAAAGCGCCCATTGTCTAAGGGAAGCTCTGAACAGAGTTCCTTCAATGAGAACTCCGTAATTAACAAGTCCAGCTCAGTTCCTTGAATTCTTCCCAAGACGGTCTGCAATGAAAGAAGAAGATACGGTCATTCCGGAGCTCAAATTGACAACAAAGTTACATCTTTTGTGAGACTTGAGACATTTAGGCGAACTATATTGCTCAATAAACCATCACCGCATAACAGCACTCGACTACCTTCCTCTTGTAGAAATAAAAAAAATGCACCAGTACAGCAAAACTATGCCGTGAGAACTCAATCCACCCAAATTCCAAGCTTAAACTGATCAGGACGGAACCTGAATCGATTCCAATCCTAGGTTATCCAGCTTAATAACCCGCATATAATCAACAAGACCATCTATTTTACTAACGACAGCGAGTAACCCCCAGCGCACACCGAACAGGAACGACCAAATTTCGCCTGCCCATTCAACCACTCAAGTTCCAACCTTTACGCAACGGAGCCGAGACGGCGAAATCACATCGGACGAGATCAAAATCCCATCTTTCCCTGTCCCTCTCTGCCGACGCCAAGCGCCAGGCCGCCAGCCCTATTCTCCTCGCACGCAAATCCCAACCCCCAATCCGTCGCCACTGACCGAAAGCACGAGCGCCGATTCGAGTGGAAGGCGAGGGGAGGGGTGGAAGGAAGAGGAAGGGAGACACCACGGATTCACCTGCAACAAGATGATGAAAAGGGAGGATGTCGGCGCGCCGGCGAGGGTTTACGGAAACTTCTCGCACCGCGCTTGCGGCCGGAAGGGAATCCCCGTCGCGTTGACCGATCCGCTATAAGAAAAGCAAGGATCCCAGGATTCGGTGAGGGAGATTGCTTTGCCGGCCCCGCTTCGGCGTGTGTGAGGCTCAGCTTCGTCACGGTGATGACGTGGCGGGCGTTATGGGAGGAGCACCAGTGGTCCTTGTGCGTGTGTTAAAGTGCTGTTTGATTTGGTTTTGTCTACTGCGATTTAATTACGGAATACTCCCTTCGTACTCAGTCGTTTTGACAATTACACAATCTCTAAAATATAACTTTTGACTTTAATTTTTTTAAAAAATATTTATTAAAAAGTCACATATATATGCTTTTAAGAAAGTACTTTTTAAGACAAATCTATTTATATAGTTTTTATATTTTTGAACTTAACAACTTAAAAGTTATTTGTAGTTTATATTCAAAACTCAAAACGAGTTGAATTTTGTGTACAAAGGGAGTACTCTCTCTGGTTTTAAATTATTGACTTCTAATTTCAACTTTTACCATTTGTCTTATTCAAAAAATTTATTATTATTTGATTTATTATTAGTAGAATTTAAATCACGATTAATAATTTTACACATTGAAATAAATTTTTTAATAAGATGAATAGTTAAAATTAATGTTATCAACGGTGTCAATAATTTAAAACCGGAGAGAGTACATTGTTCCTCCTAGTTGATTGTGTTATAGTGTGTTTGTCTGATTCTCCGTATTCATGCCCTTTAATTAGATAGAAATCTACTTCCTTCGTTTTTAAATTGATGTCGCTGTTGACTTTTAATTTTAACTTAGACTATTTGTTTTATTCAAAAAATTAGTTTAAATATGTAAAAATTTAAGTTGTGATTCAAATA